>JAIUWE010000103.1:0-84350 GCA_022750525.1 Halotydeus destructor | reverse complement strand
TGTTCAGATATGATCTCAGCTTCACCATACTCGGTCAACGTTTCGTACGAGAAATACCGTTTTGCCATATGAGTGGAACAGAACAGAAAAATCAAACTCGCAAAGTACACTACACTCGAGCTGAGAGATGTATCAGCCATTTTCGCGATCACAAGTGAAACTAGCATGCAGTCCATACAGGTATATCTTTTGCATGCAAATATTTGCCTATTTGAAACAGAAAGCCACACACTTTGCTATATGCAGATCATAGAATATGCACAGCATGAGACCACAGATATGTACTTGGTTGTGCAAGGACCACGAAATACAGCAACTAGAATAAATTAGCAATTAAGTATTTCGACAGATAAAAAATTCAATCTCAGGTGATGATGCCATAAGCCAAAACACTGTACTTTATATGGGCACGTAGCTTTTTTGAAGATATATCTAGTATCTGGTCGATATTGTTGCAGCTATTCTACCTCTGTGGTGGTTGCTAAGAGGTTTGCTTTGTCAGCCCCAACTAGGACGACACCAAGTTCATTAATTCCACGTTCGATGCTGCGGTCTCGTGAAATCTTGTCAAGTGCTGAAGACCAGAGGGGGAAAATCTATATATGTTTTCTGTATGCGTGTCATAGCGTATAACATTAAGCCACAGATACGTCTTCCGAAATACACAAATATTTAGGTTGCTATGTATAGCTGCATAGTTGCAGAGATTCCTGCTCGACTCATCTACGACGATGGTCAAACTTACCAGAACGATGCAATTCTACACGGCTAGAAAGGTCAACATTGCCAAGACGATGCGGGAATCCGATATGAACGATGCAATCAGTCCGGTTGAGTCCACGTAAAGTGGAGTGACCCAGAAAAATTGGGGAACACCAAGCTGTTGGTTGAACTCTTCAAAGCGACAGTATGTTGAAACAAGCAGACAACGTGCCTTCTAAATTGTACTATACGCTCATGGTGATTTTTCGTGAGTTCTATGTGCTACAGTTACATTTCAAAGTGATAAACAAATGAGGCAAACGCAAAATTGCACAATCTTGGTCAATAAATACAACCAATAGGCATCAACTCGCCTTGTGATATATTTCATACCGATGAATGATCTTTCATGCTATTGTTCATGAGTATGCGTTGCATAGGCTTTCGAAAAATATGTCGTAGCATATTTTTAAATCAAATCGACTGTTCGAATGTCTACGTATCCGAGTAATTCGTCTCCGGCGTTTGAATTTTCTTCGAAATGTTCTCTTTAGATGCGCGTTCATGCCAATCAGGCTGATGACCGATATGCCGAGCCGAAGACCCAGAATACCTGACACAAGAACGCAGAAATCGAATATAGGTGTCAGAGGGTAATAAGTCGTGGAAATTATCAAGTCCTGCCAGTTGGCTTCAACACGTCGCGCTCTCGTTCGGACGTGATTGCAGATAAAAAGCGTTTCCATGTGATAAATGGTTCGTCATATTTCCTACTCAGAGACAACAAAGCAGCCGAAGTCGCTTGACATTCTTTTCGGAAACACGATCCTCGAGAAACGAAAATAATATGAAACTCGAAGACTCGGGCAGGCAGGGAACTCAACTCTGATTTTCCGAAAGTCGAGTCAAGTCGTTGCCTATCTATATTCATAAGGCAGTTGCGAACTTACTAGAAGCACCAGCGATCAATATGTGGCAAAGAGTCGCAGTCTCTGGATAATCTTGGCTTGTCCTCAACACTGGTTACAAAGAATGAATGGGTCAACCTGGCGATTAAGGCCACGAAGAGAATGAATCGATATATAATCTACAAGTCTCCGTCTTATTCGAAGACGAGACGAATTTTGTAGCCTGAATACAACTCCCTAGGAAGATACAGAGCAAAACATACCAGACACGCGAATGTACGAGATTCTATAGAATCTACGGTCTCGAGACTGTTGAGCAGTCACCGACAAAGTTTCTAATTAGATCCCGCCCATGTGTGAGAAACCTCAGAGCAAACTTTTAGTTCGAGTCCGTTATCATCGATAAGGCGCCCTGGACTTGCGGCCGAACTCAAAACGCATCTTCACTCTCCGAATTGGAACTGGAGGCTGAATCTGTTCGGCTCGACAACGGTCACCGATCGGTCCGCAGGTGCGCGGGATCAGGCAGCTTCTGTGGCTAATACTGTACCAAATAGCGCCTGCGCAGTAGACGGTGACGTAATCAGGCGGTCTTGGGCGGCCCGAAGACAATTTCTCCGGGACTCTGGCGCGTGGAGCTAAGGAAAAGCGGCCCGATTCACTCCAAGTGCAATATCCAATTGGTCCCATGAGTTTCGTCAGCTGTCTACGCTGTACTGCCTCGGTCAGTATCGTCATGGGTGAATAAAATTGTGTTTACTTTCGTATCTGTTCGCAAGATTTCAAGAGTACTTAGGTGCTAAATTAAGGTCTTGATATCACGAAAGTTTTACAATCGATTTGACTCGCTAATGACATTCAGGTAGTGTTAGAAGTCAAGTCAGTCACACATTATTCTGCAGACCGATGAAGAGGACAGTGAATAAAATGAGCGAACCAATGAAGCTAAGTATCAGTGTCTTGGACATCGAGAAGTTCAGAGCAGCCAAGTTGAACGACTCGCTTAGAATGATTGGAAACCAACTTAAATCTTCCATCCGGCTGACGGCATGTCAAGAGTTGACTTTACACGCCCAACCAGTGCAGCCTCGGCTACGACGAAGTAGAAAAAACTAGAGGCTCATTGTGATCAGCTGCCAGTGGTAGGAATAAATGGCTGACTCGTGAGGTTCAGGACAACTTTGTATCCATACCACCACTAGACAGTGCTTCCTTAGCTTATTTCGAGTGGCTGGTAGTAGAAGTGATAGCCGTAGATTGAAACAATACCACATACCTGGACAAAATATGCCGTTGTTATAGATCTAACTGCTTTCCTCAGTGGAATCGAAGATTCATCTCCAAAATTGCGAGAAGTTTGAACGATCAAGTTTACAACTATCGACTGTTACAGATGAACCAGTATGGCCGCCAGAGCTGAACACACAGAAGGTTGAGAGCCGAACAATCTGTATTCACTTCAACTGTCCTTGTTAGTCCATTGCAAACACCGAATTGGCCAACTTAATCATGATTAGAACTAATAGAACCAACCGAGTGCGAATAGCTGAGACTGAAAATCGAAGAACAAGCAACAGCCAATCAAGGAAAATAGAAAATTGAGCAGTTTCATTACACCGAAACATTCAGCCATGGCTGGCCAGCTTCCATCATCACTGTGAAGCCGGGAACCAAGTAGTTTGAGAACTGTTGTCTTGGTTACCATGACAAATCAAGGCCTGTCAAGTTTGCAAAAGAAACCGCGAGCGCGGGCTCGCTCCGTCTGCTGTGAAGAGTCATCAGCTTTCACTACTAAATCGCGCTTGCGCAGTATGACGTCATCGGGCGGTCTCGGGCGGCCCGATGACAAACCTCTCGGGCTCGAGCCAAGAAAAAGCGGCCCGATTCATCCTCCACTTGCAATTTAGACTAGGCTTGATTTTATCGATGGAGTAGCTATATTGAGGATCACGAGTCAAATACAAAGTATCGATGCTAAGGTCTTGCTGGAAATTTGTCATGTGACGGAGAATAAAAATCTATACAGGTATATTTTTTGCATGCAAATATTGGCCTACTTCAAACAGAAAGCCACAAGCGCTCCTATATGCAGATCATGAAATATGCACAGAACGAGGCGGCAGATACGTCCTTGGTTGTGCCAGGACAACGCCACACAGCAGGTAGAATAAATAAGCAATTAAGTATTTCGACAGATTGAAGATTTATTCTACTTTTGTGGTAGAGAAAGCCAAATACACTGTACTTTACATGTGCACGTAGCAATATTAGAGATATATTGTTGCAGACATCCTACCTTCATGGTATTTGCTAGGAGGTCACCTTGTCAACGCCATCAAGGATAACACGATAACTGGCTTGATTATTTTCTGATGTATAACGGAGAATACTAAGTATCTTGCAAAATAGACACTCAGATAGGTCAAGATTGTTTTACAGCCAACGGCTGCAGTTAGCGAATGGCAGAGAAAAAAGAACGGAAAAGCATCTATATGCTCACAGAGTTCAACATTCAGATATCAAACTCCCGGTGTAACGTTCTTTCCGAATTAGAATCTGGCCGACATTTAGGTCTCAGATACTCATGCAAATCGATCAGGCTGATGACTGATAAGCTGAGCCAAAGACCTAAGATGCCAGATACGAAAATGAAGAAATCGAATACAGTCGTAAGAGGGTAATATGTTGTGGAAACAATCAAGTCTTGCAAGTGAGCTTGCCTCTCTGCTCCATTATAGTAACTGAGCTCTTCGTTGGGCAAGTATTTGATGAATTTGCAAGATGGCTTCGAACATTTCCGTCCACATTGGTCTCGTACTTCCTTGTCCGATGTTTCTGCCCCAGAGAACGGTCTCAGGTCGTCTAACGGACAAAAGGCGGTCGCATCGATCCTGCCATACAATCGATAACTCAGTTCTCTGAGACACTGATTGAAGCAATTATCAAGTTCTTCTTCGTAGTCATGACAGTTTGTCCAATATGGCGGAGGCAATAAGGTCCACATGATTGTACTGTAGTATTTAATACCGGGATTTAGTGTGACCATGGCTTTTTCGAAACCGTTAATGCTGGATTTCAAGAAATATGTCGAATTTAAAGTTGTTGAGTTATTTCCTTTCAAGTACAACATTCGTCGACTAGGCCGTAAGTTTCGTAGAATCCATTCAGTGTATCTGCTTCGTACGTCTAACGTTGAGACGCAAGTTACTTTAGAGTCAATACTTATCATTGACATCCATGGTTTCACACTCCATTCATCGAATTCATAAAATGGAAACTGGTACGACCTTTCATGAATCATATCTGTCTGTGCCATGATATCGGTTCTAAACTTCGCATTGAGCTGAACAGCGCTGAAATTTGCTGTTGAGCTTTCTGGCTTCCACTCGAACGCCAAACATATCTCCGGGATAGGGACGGCGTCATCCCGCTCATTCCGTGTAAGAGTGATCGTCTCGTAGCGCATGTAATTGAACAATTCTATCAAGCAGTGGCAAATAGCCGCCACCGATAAGCAAATCGTTGAATACGTTTTGACTTTGCGGCGCTTCGACATCATAGCCAGTAACTTTCTGGAATCTCCAAAGTTGATTCCGAAGAAAATTCCTCCGATACTGGATATGTACACTAACAAGTTAGAGAGGCTCATAGCAGCAACCTCTTTAGCCAAAGTTTCAGTCTCGGCCGGTAATATGTAATTCATGGACTCCGTGAACGAAACCACCCTATAGTTGTCGATTCGTTTTTCTGTACAACGTTTGCTGAACAGCTCTTTCTTGGGCGACAGCTGTTGGCTGTTAGGGATGCATTTCGCAGGGTATGGCGCAGGCAAGAATGACACTATCGTGTAATCGTACGTTAATGAGAGATTGCCGTTCAGAGTCAAAAACCAGTCGGCGCCTTTGCCGTCAAATGCAAGTGCTAGTGACGCAGACTCGAGCGGCTCGATTTGAAATGCAAACAAGTGTTCTCGCGGATCCACATACGACTCCGTTTCTCCCGAAATACTACAGCAGTTTTCTCCACGGATGCGCATGTACTTCGCTCTCGGCACGGCAGACAATGTCGCATTCCACTCCCTGTGCACCAGGACCAGATTGCCATTGGAATTCGAGTATAATCGAGATACAAGCTTTTCGGATATTTTCTGGCATAGAACAAGGTCTGGGTATGTTTTTTTAAGTGGTTCTCCAAGATAGCTTTCCATAGAAATTCGATACTCGAGATAAGAGTGACATACTTTAGAGATGAGATACAAGCTTGCAAAACAGCAGAGTATGAGCATTATCAACTTGAGTGTTTTGTCCCTGGTTTTCTCCTGGTTGACCGAAAAAACCATTCTTGGAATTGTGAAGTAAACACTGGCTTCGAAGCAAATGCCGAACAACGTTAAGAAGTCCATGATGAACACTTCGGATTTATATTTCATCTTGAACTGGATGAGTAGCGTGAAGTCCAGATTTACAGCCAAAGTGAACGAATCTAAAGAGTCGGTGCCAGCCTTTTCATGAAAGTAAATAGCTTCGCACTCGACTCTAAAACATTTTGCGTGACACATTCGGAGTGTAGTGACATTCCTCATATTCCATCGACGATATCTCAGGTTAGAATCACTTTTACCAATGAACTGATACTCGTTAAACCCAAGCAATGTGGACATGCATGATTGGAAGCACATCTCTCGGCCGTCCTGATACTCATGGCAGTCACGAGGCAAGTGCAGGGTGCGCACCGAAAATCCTGCAATGAGTGGTGCCTGTGGCATTTTGACAATGTTGACCGCGACTCCATCTCCGTGATAGTAGACAGTTTTATGAAGCCCTACCTGGTACTGGTAGTCAACATTCAAAGCGAAACGTTCGCGTCCGTCAATTTCGTAGCTTTTACATACCACGTTGATATCTTTCATATACGTCGACAAAGGTTCTTCTCGAGAAGCAAATTCAGGGCCAATGTTGCGAGACAAAATCCATTTTGGAGACGCTGTTCTGAGGCGACGCAGGCTCATGGAAAGATAATCAGCCACAGTCTTCAGAGATATGCAGAGACTCAGGTGGGCGTCAGGTTTGCTCACATCTTCACCGTAGTCAGTCAAGGCTGCATACGAAAAATACCGATCAGTTATGTGAAGCGAACAGAGCAGGAAAATAAGACAGCTCGACAAGTAGACTACGCGTGAAAGCAATGACGTGGCAGCCATGCTGAAGACCACAAGTAAAACAAAACTCGGTTGTTACGGTCTTGCTGGAACTTTTGCAAGTGCTGGATGAGATGAAATTTCAGTATATGTTGACTCTGTTATATGCCTGTTTGAAGCAACAAGATCTGGTTTCCATTCCAAACCACAGAGCCTCCGTTGCGAATTAGTAATTTATGAATGCAACACATGACCGATAAATCATCTCCACGCTACACAGTGCTCCACAAGACAATTTACATACTCTGTTTCTAGTACATCTGAACGTGGCATATTCAACGCTACATCTTTTATGGCCTTTAAATGTATTCTCGGCTGTTAGCACAGACTGTTGCTTCGTCAGCACAACCTAGGATTACGAGTTTGTAGCAGATGGTTTGCTTGGACATTACTTTATATTTGCACGTAGCATTTGCAAAGATATATCTAGCATCCGGTCAATACGGTTCCAAATTTTTCATTATAGAGGTTTCATACAAGAGTTTGTTTTCTCACTGCCATCTAGAGTTAGACGTCAAAAAGAATTCTTCGCGCTCTCTTTCAATCGTATTTGCAGATAAAAAGCGTTCCCATGTGACTAATGTTTAGTCATATTTCCTACTCAGAGACAAAGAAGCAGCTGAAGTCGCGTGACATGCTTTTCGGAAATACAATCCTTGAGAAAGGAAGATAATATGAAACGTGAAGTTGTTTTCTTCTCTGAGGGTAACTGTATTTAGTAAAGGTACAAACAGAGGTCATTGCATCATCAAAGCACTTGACATACAAAATACTTGAGAAAGGTATGAGTGCGGAAAATTTCTGGCATCTCTCGCTGATATATGAAATACTCGACCTTCGCTTCGAGTTATTTATTTTCGAACCAAAGGTCCAAGTTTGACATTTGAATCTAGTTGACTGCGTGTTAATTGCGATGATCAATCAACCGATTGTCCAGTGTTGCATTAATTGACGTAAACATATTTTTATTGACTAATCTAAAAAAGGTTCGCCAGATAAGTGGAGACAATTAATTAACAGCGAAGGTTTGGCACAGAAATCAGCGAAAGGTTCATTGTTTCATTTGAACAATCAGTAGATTGTACTAGTTGCTGTTAAAACAATGGCGTTAACTGGCGACAAGCTAATCAGGCAGTGAATCAATTGAAATGATCCCCCGAAATGAAGGAGAAACTGATTTAGCAATCAGTAAATTGTGGCCGCAAGGAAAGTCACATGCCGAGCATGATTCAAGTGCTAAATACTCTCAGCAATTAAGTGCGCTTGGCAACAATTATCACCGTTTTCCGGTTCACCTGGTTACCGAGTGATTAGATTAACTAACCGAATAAAGGTGAGAGCGAATCGTCTTCGGAATTCACTTGTTCATCGCTAATTGCTCAACTTGGTTGCAACAATTTACGAAGCCGACTCAACTGAATCAAGCACATAAAAGAGACCTTTGGTTGCCAGAAAGTCCGCTCTCGAAAAGCAAAGTCCCATCAGCTGCTCCTCCGAACGTAACTAGATTTACTGATTGTGATTAAAGTTGGCCCCTTGTTCGTTTTCGTGCATTGTGTTGTGAGCGGAATGGCTCGCAACCTGGAATGAAAATGTTCGTGACCAGAGAACTAAAGTGCATCAAATACTATTTTAGAACTTTTATCAGTTGAGACTTGCTTTGTCGAATCCAGTTCGACAGCGAATCCAGTTCCCAGAGGAACCGAAGAACCGAGAAAACAGCCCGAACACCCCTGAATGACTGTTCACGCCCGTTGCCACCGAGCCCGGAGGACCAACGAACCCAAGTCCACTTCGCCCACCGAGACGCTGTACATTTGCACCGGCTGTGGGCCGTCCAGGACGGTAACCAAGGTAACCATAGAAGCAACTTACCACTGTTGCACAATATGTACCAAGGACATCCGGTACTTTGAGGACACCCTGGTCTGCGGCCACCATTTTCACGGGGACTGCCTGTGGCGTTGGCTCAAGAAGCATGCCCACACACCCAAGGCCAAGGACGAGTGCCCCCTGTGTGGCCCGTTGACCGAGTTCCGGTCACGTGCCAACTCGGTGGTCAGCAACGTCTCCCGAGCTCTGGCCACCACCGGAAGTCGCCGCTCTCATCGCAAGGCGTCCACTTCCAGTAGTTCCAGTTCCGGTGACGACACCAACTGACTTCGTCGTCATGACAAATCTGCAAACTGATCTTGTTTTGCGAATCGCAAAAAAAACCAATTAAGGAATTAACCACCTGATTTATTACCTGTTTAATCAAAATCTATTCACCGTGAGCTTGAATAAATAAAGATCGTATTATTTGAATATGTCTCGCCTTGTTAATCGAATGCGGAAATAGTTAACCTGATCTAGTATCAAATCGTCTACGAATAGTTAATAATGAGGCCGCCATTGAACAAAGAGATGTCTCTGCAAATGGCGGCCAGAAAAAAGAACTTGACTTTGTTTAGTCATCGGGTTTTCGGTATCTCTCGGCATCTGATACTAAGTGACACTGACAACGCCACTCAACTGACTGCGCATGCTCGAACTTGGACATTCCAGTCTACTGAAGATGGCGTAGTGTACTATTGTGAACGTTATCTGTGATATTGACTGCAACTAGGTCTGATCTATCAAATGCTGTTCTCATACTCCGAAGAGTTTGTTTTCCCGCCTGTAGATGGCGCCAGCTGAGGCTGGTAAAAATTCGTTTCTGATACTTTTTGATCTCATTGAGCAAAGATGTATCATGCAAATATTTTTCTGAAGACCAACGGATTGTATGATTAGTCAAACAAGGGTGAAGTGTTTTCAAGGAGTTCATGAAAACTCTTTCAGCTAGGGAACCACTTCGTGACTAATATGCTCACGAACTGACTCATTAGTGGGAAAAATCCAGGAAGAAACTTGAAATGAAGCTGAAAAATTGCCAATATTACACTTTGAATTATCATACATCGCTCTCGGCAAGGTATTCATCGGGCGTGACCTTTGTGATACTTCCATTATCATAGCTCTTCCTTGATCAAGTTCAGTATCATGTTGCATTTGAAAATTGATACTTTTTATTCCGAGTCCATTCACCTTTGCAATATTCGCTAAATTATGTTTAAATCATGTTGATTTAGTTTCAATCGAATTAGAAAGACGAATTTTCCCATTTCCTGTCACTTCAATTATCCCGAAATGAGGTTAGCCAGACTTTTCCGGACTTTGAGTGACTAATGTGTCAATCAATGAGTCACGTGACCAGCTTGTTAACGGAAGACGAGCCGCGTGTTTGCGTCGAACTGGATTAGCTGCTAAATCATCGGGTGATCAGCTGGTCGGCAGTAAATATTGCAAATACTCAAATATATAATGTACTCAAATATATCATGTACTGTTGACTTGAACAATTTATGCTAAATGGGTTTAAATTTATGGAAATCAGGAGCGAGAGAGTTAACGTTTGAAGTTTTACCGATGTGAGTCATGACCAAATATGTCAGATGCACAAATCTAATCGCATTCGTGATTAAGAATTTGAATGGACTAATTAACTCCACTCTCGAGCCGCAGGTGTCATCATACTTAATTGAAAGTCAAGAATTCGCTCTCCCCCCCTCTCTCTCCCGCTCTCTCTCTCCCTCTCTCTCCTCCGCTCTGGCTCACGTAGATATCTGGAAGCTATAAAAGAATATTATTCTGATGACCTGTCAAGTAGATAATGTCAACGATGTAAATTGTTGATTTGAAAGAGAGAATTAAAAGGTCAACATACGAATTCATATTATTTTCTTATCTATGTAAGACTTTTACATACATACAACTTTTTCGGCAAATGCAATAAAAGCGGAAACAAAACGTGTTTAGAGCAAATAGGATTACGCAATAATATACAAGTGGGAAAAGATTGATGTGTCAGGTAAGGGTCGTAAAGAGAGGAAGGGAGAGGGAGAGAGGGGGAGAGAGAACCTGTGACTTTGTTCGATTTTACCGTATATGACGCAATCTGTGCGTGAAGATGATCTCTCTCTCTCCCCTCTCCCTCTCCCTCTCGCTCTCCCGATTCAATCTTCTTTAAGCAGCTTCCATCATCATCATGACAGTTTGTTTGACCTTCATACGTAGCTGAAAATATATTACAAGTCATGGAAATATAAGTTTGTGCCAAGCTTGAGCAGTAACAATAATAATGCGGCCTTCGATAAGCAAAAAGAGGGAGAGAGCGAAGGGAAGAGAGGGAGAGAGCAAAATAGATTTGCTGCGTTGCTTTCTACTTTTGTGCACTTGCATATTGAAAATATGTTGCATAATAACATGAATATATGGAACATAGATGAAATATATGTAGCACAACATTTCACTCGGCGACATTCTGATGACAGTCATTTTATATGCAAAAATTTGTTTTTCTACTCGTGCTCTCTCCCTCTCCCCTCTCTCTCTCCTCTCCCTCTCCCCTCTCTCATGTAAATCCTGCCTACCGAGGACTTGACTGCTCTTTCCGGTACAAGCACTGTAGAATTGTAATAAACATTAGGGCGAGAGGAAATCAGTCACCGAGAAAGAAAGAGAGCGAGAGGGAGAGAGCGAGAGGAAAGAGGGAGAGAGATTTGCGATCACACAAAATCGTATAACCGCAAAGTCAGCGGTTATAACCTCAGTCGCATAGTTGGGAACTATTTTTTATATATGTATCAACAAAGTGCTCCATACATGGAAAGAGGCAAGGACGAGAGATAGGAAGGGAGAGAGGGAGAGGAAGAGAGAGAGAGAGAAAGAGAGGGTCTTAAAAATTGGCCCCTTAAAGCCCACTCAAAGAAGCGGTTGTATATTTTCTGTGGTAGCTGAATGACTAACTGAATTATTTCACGTACTCGAAGAATAAGGCCAACTGTCTGTCCTGATTCTCCCCTTCGCTCTCTCCTCTTCCCTCTCCCTCTCTCGGTCCCTCTCTCCATCATGAGCCTCCTCCGGACATGCCAAGCGTTTTGAGTCTAAAAGGTACCTTTCTAGTTTCCATCACTCTTTCCTCAGCTAACTAACGATAACGTACTGTTCAACAAGATGGCAATTTAGTTAATTGTATAAAGAGAGAGGGGAGAGAGAGTGGCCTCAAATTTCCTCTCCCTCCCTTTCCTTCCTCTCCCTCCTTTCCTCTCTCGGCACTTAATTTTTCACCGTTTTTAAGCTAAACTGTGATGAAATGCAAGCCTTCGTCGATGTCATGTCTTGATTAGGTTTTGTTATCATGTCTCTTTGCGTGATGTGATGAAAATACTTAAGGAACGTTTTGCTCTCTTGATGTCTCACTGAGAGGGAGAGGGGAGACAGAGGGAAGGAGGGGAGGGGAGAAGGTAGAGAGAAATTCATCAGCGGCGACAGATGCTACATGACGGCAGGAAGGTGCACGAGAATAAAAACGATATTGCCACAGGAATCCCGCTCCCTCGTGTCATTATCTATGTCAATGAGGGAGAGAGAGGGAGAGAGGAGAGAGGGAGAGAGAGAAGAGAGAGATTTCGAAGGCCATGGCAATGTGTTAACCTTGTCCAGAAAAAATATTCGCGCTCCAGCGAACGTTGGCCATTTGGTAAATAGTGAAAAGAAATACAAAGAGAGGAAGAGAGATATTATTTTTTAAGCATGGCTGAGAGAGGAGAGGGAGAGAGAGAGACAGAAAGGAAGAGAGCGAGAGGAGAGAGACTACACGAGCGGCTGTTGGTGTTCACATCAAATTTTACAGGTAATTGCTGAATGCAGAAAATGAAAAGGACGACAAAGAGGGAGAGTCAGAGCGAGAGAGAAAGGGAGAGGGAGATAGAGAGGGAGAGGGGAGAGACAAGCCGGTAGAAAAAAAAACACTAAAGAGAAAAATCTCGTATGTCCAGCTGTGAAATAGTCTGTGGAGCGCATGCGTAACACTCATTGCTTCCCCGGGCGGGGTAGAGAAGCTTTCTCTCCTCTCTCTCTCTCCCTCTCTTCGGCTACGCTGGTTTAGTATTAGCATTGTATGTTCTTGGTGAGAGAGGGAGAGCGAGAGAGCGAGAGAAGAAAGTGCCAACTGCGGCAGTGCCACACACAACATCACTAGACTCTGAACCTAATATTACTAAACACAGTGTCAGTGTCCTCTTACCATCAGCTCATAATCGGCTTCCTCTTTCTTTCCTCTCTCCCTCCCTCTCAGGATTGTCAACTGTCTTCTTCCTCTCTTCCTCTCCTCTTGCTCTCTTTCTAAATCTGGTATCTGGTATTAACATTCACAAACAGGCAACCATTACAAGTGAAAATTGCTAGTGTCTGTGGTTTGTGTATGTGAAGAGAGACGACTGAGTCCACAAGAGAGCAGTCTCTCACCCTCTCTCCCTCTCAAGTCGGTGAGAGAGGAAGAGAAAAACTGGACATGGCGTTGACCATCAGGAACTGTGACCAGATAATGGAGTGATACTTTGTGTGTACAATTTTGCTTCACACACACCACCGTTTTGACGAAAAAGGAAATTCTAAAGAGGAAAGAGGCTCTCCCTTCTTTCTCTCTCCCTCTCCCTCTCCTTCGTCTTCAGAGCTGCTAACGACTCGCGAGAAAAGAGGAGGAAGGTCAACTGGTAGCCATCGCTGTCTGCATTCATACCGATATCTTGCCCTCTGGTCTGGCAATCACAACAGGCCACCATTTTGGATTATTTATTCATATCAATAGTTCCCTTCACTTGGATTCCTGTCTCTCAGGAGGGAGAGGAGAGGGAAGCAAAGAAATCAGAGCAAGAAAAGCATGGCAGGACTTGTGGCGGCAGGAGGGGACCCTTTGGCGTCCAGCCCGTCAACGAGGGCCAAGAGGAGGCAACACCGAAGGGTGACAAGACACGAGAGCAGATACCATTCCGGTGAGTTCCTCTCCCTCTCCTTCCCTCTCTCTCTCTCCCTCTCTTTTTCTGACTAAATCCACTGCTGGATTTATATTAATGGTTGTGGAGAGAAAATCTTTTACATCCCTTTCTCTCGGTCGCCTTTTTCCTTCACCATGCTTCACTTCGGTTAGTTTCTTTCTCACGCATCTCTTCCCCTCCTCTCTCTCTCTCTCTCTCTCTCCTTCTCTCGTCCTCTCTTTATCCCTCTTCCTTGCCAAGCAACCTCTTTTCATTACTAATCAAGTTTTTTTTGATGTTATGCTCACTTGTATGAGGTTTAGTTAGAGAAGAATAACACTAGAGGGTGAGAGAGAGAGGGAGAGAGAGAGAGCGAAACGCTCTCCCTTGCTCAGTTCATTTGAGTCCGGCCGCCGTTTCACATCACACATTTCCTTTTCAGCGTTTAAGGTCTCTCTCTCCCTCTCCCTCTTGCCCTGTGTCAGGCTCTAGCTACTTTCTCTGTCTCTCTCCTCTCCCTGGTAGCTTCCTCTGTGGCGATAGCCATCATTAAGTCCTCTCTCCCCTCTGCCTCTCTCTCTCCCCTCTCCCTCTTTCTCGCTTGTCTTTATTTGCTACCAATCTCTTGACTGTTCCATGTGACTCTCTCTCTATCTCTTCCCTCTCCCTCTTGTCTCACTTGAACGTTCTATTTTTTGTTTTTTGCACTGTGTGACTCTTGAGAGGAGCAAGAGAGCGAGGGAGAGAGGAGAGCCAGAAAAGTTGAAGGAGTGAGTGAGACATGGTGTTTCCCTCTTGCCTCTCAACTCAATTCTCGTGTCTCAGCTAAAGTCAGTTTCAAGTTGAGTGAAATTGAACAACAAGATTCTCTAACCAGTGAAAACGAAATGACACTCTGAAAATTGTGAAAGAGTTCCTTTTTCTCACCGAAGAAAGAGCTGTCTCTTCTCTTCCCTCTCGCTCAGTCGTACCTTTCTTCAAGTATCAATACTAATTGTTCTGTTCTCTTCCCTGTGAACTCGTGTGACTGATGACAACTAAATGATGACGGACACAGAGGTGAGACAGGAAGCTGTGCAACAAGCCCTGGCGGCCATGCAGGGAAAGGTGAAGCCTTCGATGCCCATGCCGTCGAGGAGGACATCTGTGATGGCCAAGTCGCCCACTCGGGAGCGAAGGGTTCGAAGGCGACGAGCCTCCGACTCGACTTCGGAAGACGACTACAGTTCGGAATTTATAAATGACAGCAGCGACGCTGGCCCCGATCGCACACTGGCCGCCAGTCGGCCATTTTATGCCGTTGAACACTCTTCGGACACGTCCATGACGGACAGTTCGACCACATCGTCTCCGGCCCATGACATGGTGGTGCCGCCCAGTGTGGCCCACTATCATCACAACAATCACCACCACCAGCAGCAGCAAGTTAAACAGCACAGTGCCGGCCACCAGCGTCGTGACCGGCGTGACCTGAGATTACGCGAGCACCTTGATTCGCACCACAATCAGCAGCAGCACCAGCAAAGGCTCAGTCAGCTGAATCAGCAGCACCATAACCGTGACCATCACAGGGAACACCACAGGGGCGACGCTGGCCGTCGAGACCATCACAGGGAGCGAGAGGGCAGCCGCCACTCTCAGTACCAGCAGCGAGAACAAGTGACCAAGGGCCACCTTCAGGTTAAACAGCACAAGGAACGGCGCAGTCACCATCAGCATAGTAATCAGCATGTGCCTCTGCAACCTTCAGTCAGTGAATTGTCACAGTTTCAGGCGCCATTGCTGTCTAGAGAAGAGAGGCCGCCACCCGCTCCGCCGCACTTTTCTCACCAGTCTCAGCTGATCACCTCGTCGTCCTCCTCTTCCTCTGCCCCTCAAATTCCTGTGCAGCCACCGCCGCCACTGTTGCCCTCTTTGCAAGTGCCAACGACACAACAACTGCCACAGTTGCAGCAGCAACAACAACAGCTGCCTTGTTCTCAGATGCCATCTCGCCGCTCGGACCAGCGGCTGCCCCTGCTCCCTGACCAGAGTGTCCCTTCGCAACAGGGTAACTTGAACTGGACCGGAAGTGGCGGCAGTCAGGGCAGTGCACACAGTTCGGGCAACACTACCAGTTCGAGCAACGGAGGCCTGGCCCCAGAAAAGCCACCCGAGAGAATTAGTTCTCGAACAGAACAGATTACCATCAACCAATTGGCGGATGTTATGCAAAATTTGTCTACCAGCTCACTGGTCTCATACAACAACAATCAGCCGGACGTGACTAGGAATAATGTGGCTCCGCCCCCTTTGCCACCGAGGGTCGCCTCTGTTCAGAACAACAGTGGCACAAATGGTTCCTCTCACTCTGGTCACGATGACAGTGGCACCTCTGGCCTGCTACTGCCCGACTATGACACTGTCTACGGCCAGCAGCTGCAGGCGGACCAAGATGGCCGCCCGGTCAGTCAGAGCTACGATACTTCTACTTACTCGTCCACCGGAACCGGAAGGTGGAAGGTTTCCGCCAAGATTCAGCAGCTGCTCAACACTCTGAAGCGTCCCAAGAAGAAGCCTCTGCCCGACTTCTATGTGGACGACGACGCCGATCTCGAAGTGGCCGCCAACTCTCTGGACCCTGCCGCCCCGCGGCCAGAGGGCAGCACGATGGTGCCCTGCAAGGGCGAACAGCTGTCCGTGCCCTCTGGTCTGCCCAAGAGCCTGGAGGCTGCCCTGCAGCGCTACGGCTCGGCCACCTTCAAGGCGCCGGCCGTGACGGTTCTGGACAATACGAGCAAAATCAACGCCCCGCTCACCTACGGCAAGCTGTACAGCAGGTCACGCAAGATTGCCTACAATTTACTAAACCGCGTCGGCCAAAAGGGCAACCTGGCGGGCAGCGGGGGAGGCGAAGTTACCCTCAAGCCCGGTGACAGGGTGGCGCTGGTGTTCCCAAACAATGACCCCATCGGCTTCATGTGCTCCTTCTATGGCTGCCTCACGGCCGGCGTGGTGCCCGTTGCCGTGGAGATGCCCGTGACGCGGAAGGACGCCGGCTCTCAGGCCATCGGCTTCCTCCTGGGCTCGTGCAACGTGACCTATGCCCTCACCTCTGAGGCGTGCTTCAAGACACTGCCCCGAACCAGTGGGTCACCGGAAGTGCACCCCTTCAAGGGCTGGCCCAAGCTGTTCTGGTTGACCACCGAGAGCTGGAGCAAGCCGTCAAAGGACTGGCAGCCGCCGTCTCGCATCTGCGAAGAGACGCCGGCCTACATAGAGTACACCGTGGACAAGGACGGCTCCATGAAGGGCGTCTCTGTCTCTCGGGCCGCCATGATATCACATTCTCGAGCTTTGACCAGTGCCTGTGGTTACACTGAAGGTGACCTCATGGTGTCCGTGCTGGACTTCAAGCGCGAAGTTGGCCTCTGGCATTCCGTTCTGGCTTCCGTTCTGAACGGCATGCACGTAGTCTTCGTCCCTTACTCTCTCATGAAGGTCAACCCTTCCTCCTGGATGCTCATGATCACCAAGTTCAAGGCCACTGTGGCTGTGTGCAAGTCACGTGACCTGCACTGGGGCCTCCTGGCCACGCGTGACCACAAGGATGTGAACCTTTCGTCTCTGCGAATGTTGCTCGTTGCCGATGGTTCTAATCCGTGGTCCCTCTCCTCGTGTGATCAGTTCGTTAATGTTTTCAACTCGCGAGGACTTAAACCGGAAGCCATTTGCCCTTGTGCCGTATCTGCCGAAGGATTGACTGTCGCTGTTCGAAGGTGAGCCTTGGAAAAGCATCCGTGACAAAGAGGAAGAGAGCGAGAGGGAGAGAGCGAGACGAGTGGGAGCAACAATCTGAGTCTCTCTTCTCTTTGCTGGTCGTTAGTCTTTCTCTGGGATTGCGTGTGACTAATTGGTCACGCTTTTTGCCAGCTTTGGTTAATGACTCTTCTCGCATAAACTGATCATTTGAATTCCTCTTCTCACTCCCTCTTCTCTCTCTATCTCTCCCTCTCTTGCAGACCTGGTCGCACTGGCGTCGGAGCAACGGGTCGCGGGGTATTATCAATGTCAGCCCTGAGTTATGGTGTTATTAGAGTAGACCAAGAAAACAGTCTTACATCACTGACTCTTCAAGACTGTGGACACATACTATCTGGTGGTAAGCATCTCTCTCTCTCCTCTCCATCCCTCTTCCTCTCCCTCTTTCTGTCTCCTCTCAGTAAATGTCTCCCTTCAATGTTGGGTAACATTTCCACCGAATTAGGTTAATCATCTCCTTCTAGCTGAAGTCAAGTTCAAAAGGCATGAGTAACACTCGATTCTGAGTAGAAGTCAGTGATTTATGCTCTCTTCCTCTTCCCTCTCTTCCTCTTTCTCTCCTCCTCTCTGGCTGCCATGTTTTTTAATTCTCTGTAAATAGCTTCTTGGTGTCATGCTGCTCTTTGTTGCATTTTGTTTCCATTTCAAAGGTTGAAGTCTATTGAATGGTTAGACAGACAGCGATAGAGACGGAGAGAGAGAGAGAGAGAGAGAGAGAGAGAGAGAGAGAGAGACGATTTAGAGGTTATTGCGTGATTAATTACTTTCACAGTAGCGAGCATACTGATGGAAGGGATATAGAGGAGCGAGAGGGAGAGAGGATTATCTCTCTCGATCGCGCTCCGAAGCCTGTAGGCAATTTTCAGTCCTACACTAGATGAGGCATCCTCCAGACCAGGGCTATTTGGATGAGTTAGAGAGGCTCCTCTCCCTCTCTCTCCCTCGTCCCATCTTTCCCTCTCGCTCTCTTTCTCCCTCTTTATTCGTCTCTCACGCGGCTGACCCTACGACGATTGAATTAGTAAACTGAGCCGACGAGACGACTTATCAAAGGCATGGCAATGTCACGACGCATTGAACAGGGAGATAAAGGGGGAGAGAGAGGGGGAGAGGGGAGAGAGAGATGAATAGGAAGGCTAGCCGACTGTGTGGCATAGAAATGGCTGTTTGTGTTTAGTTCGACTCGAAGTCAATGACTGATGACTTGTAAAGACAAACCAGACATTACATCATGACTGAGTATCTTAGACTGCAGAGAAGGGAGAGCAAGAGAGCGAGAGGGAGAGATAGTTTACTCAACACTGACTTGACAATACTCCAAGTTGGCCATTTGAGTGTGAGAAAGGGAATGAAAGTGAAAGATAGCGAGAGGCAGAGAGGAGAGCGAGCAAAAAGGAGGACGAGAGGAGAAGTGCTCGAGACTATGCAAATAAACCGTAAATCGACAATGAGTTGCAAGTGTATGCCTTTGGTTCCCAGGACTTTGCTTCAATGGTTACGTGAAGTTGATTGCACTTGGAACCGCCATAGAGAGGAGCAGCTTGCGATAGAGAGATGGAGCGAGAGGAGGAAGAGAGAGGGGAGGCAAGAAAATGAGATAGTGGCGGCACGGCAAAGGAGCGCGCTCTCTCCCTCTCGTCTCTCGCCTCCGTCCGTGACCCGTGACTCGTGCCTGCTTTGTATTAGCCTTGTTGTTGGAGCGTGAAGTTTAAAGGTCTGCTCGTTTAATCAACGGCAGCTGCTCTTCCTCTCGCCCTCTCCCTCTCTCCCTCATCCTCTCCAAGTCTTCCCTTTATCTCTCTGACCCAATTGATTCAGTATGGTCAACTTGAACATTGTAATATGAAACACGAGTGTGTAGACTCTCTTCCCCGTAAGAAAGTGTTTACTTTAATGCCTCTTGAGTCAGTCTAAAGTTGACTTCCTCTCGCTCTCTTCCCTTCTTGCCTGTCGTTTCCTCTATTTAACTTGCATCTCTTCTCTCCCCCTCACTCTCTTTTCCTCTCCTTCTTCGCCGAACCAAACAGCTGTGGCAGCTGTAGTCAAGATTAACGGGTCACCAAATCTCTGCAAGACTGACGAAGTGGGCGAAATTTGCATACAGTCCCCCAGCACTGGGTCATCTTACTGGGGTCTGACCGGGCTGACCAATAGCGTCTTCCGGTGTCAGCCGCTGAACGACGATGACACAATGTACAATCGAAGTGTCGAACTGCAAGGCAAGAACTTCATTCGCACCGGCCTACTTGGCTTCGTCGGACCCGGAAGTCTAGTCTTTGTCTGCGGCTCTCGTGACGGTCTCATGCAGGTGTCCGGCCGGAAGCACAACACTGACGACCTGATTGCCACCGTGCTGGCCGTTGAGCCCATGAAGTTTGTCTACAGGGGTCGTATTGCAATATTTTCCATCCGAGTGCTGCGTGATGAGCGCATTTGCGTCATCGCCGAACAGAGGCCTGACTGCAGTGAAGAGGAGTCCTTCCAGTGGATGTCTCGTGTCCTGCAAGCTGTGGACAGCATCCACCAGGTGGGCATCTATTGTCTGGCCCTGGTGCCGCCCAACTACTTGCCCAAGACACCCCTGGGCGGCATTCATTTGGCCGAAGTTAAGCGCCGCTTCCTAGAGGGCTCCCTTCACCCGGCCAACGTTCTGATGTGTCCTCATACCTGTGTCACCAACTTGCCCAAGCCCCGGGAGGCCCATCCTGAAATTGGGCCAGCGTCAGTCATGGTGGGCAACATTGTCCAAGGCAATAGACTGGCCGTGGCCCAGGGCCGTGAAGTGGGCCAAACTCTGTCCGAAGATTCGGACATGAGTGACTTTGGTCGCAAATATCAGTTCATCGGTGAAATTCTAAAATGGCGCGCTACTAGCACACCTGATCACAATATGTTCACGCTTCTCAACTGCAAGGGCACCGAATCTGTGACCATCTCTTGCTCCGGACTGTACAAGAAGGCCGAGCGAGTGGCCGTCATGCTGCTGGAACGTGGCCGTCTCAACACGGGTGACCATGTTGCCCTCATCTATCCGCCGGGCATCGATCTCATTGCCGCCTTCTATGGTTGTCTCTATGTGGGCGTGGTGCCGGTGACAATTAGACCGCCACAGGCTGCCAATTTGCAAACTACTCTGCCGACGGTGCGCATGATTGTCGACGTTTCCAAGTCGGTACTGATTCTCTCTACGCAACATGTGATTAAATTGCTCAAGTCTAAGGAGGCCGGAAATGTGGTAGACATCAAGACCTGGGTCCCTGCCCTGGACACCGACGACCTGCCCAAGAAGAAGATGAACTCCATCTACAGGGCGCCGACGGCGGAAATGATTGCCTATCTGGACTTCAGCGTGTCCACCACTGGCATGTTGGCCGGCATTAAGGTGTCACATGCCGCCGCCACTGCCCTCTGTCGTTCCATGAAGCTGGCCTGTGAACTGTATCCCTCGCGTCACATTGCCCTCTGCCTGGACCCCTACTGTGGCCTGGGCTTCATTCTCTGGTGTCTGAACAGCGTCTACTCTGGCCATCATACCATTCTCATTCCGCCCTCGGAAGTGGAAGCCAACCCTTCTCTCTGGCTAACAACTGTGTCGCAATACAAGGTTCGCGACACTTTCTGCTCCTATGGCATAATGGAACTGTGCACCAAGGAACTGGGTCATCCCAACACCATTCAGCAGCTGAAGCAACGCAATGTCAGCCTGTCTTGTGTGCGCACTTGTGTCGTTGTCGCCGAAGAGCGTCCTCGCGTTGCCCTGACAACCTCCTTCTCGAAGCTCTTCTCGTCCATTGGCCTCAGCCCACGGGCCGTCAGCACCACCTTTGGCTGCCGTGTCAATGTGGGCCTCTGTCTCCAAGGGGCCTCTAGTCCAGATCCCACGACCGTGTTCGTGGACATGCGAGCCCTCAGGAATGACCGCGTCACTCTGGTCGAGAGGGGAGCCCCTCATTCCCTCTGTGTCACTGAGTCGGGCAAACTGCTTCCGGGTGTCAAAGTGGTCATCGCTAATCCTGACACGAAGGGACACTGTGGCGACTCCAATCTAGGCGAGGTATGTCTCTCCCTCCTCCCCTTCCTCCTCTCTGTCTCTTCCCCTCTCATTCATTGCAGCTTAATGGCCATGTCTCGTGACATAGCGATCCATTTCAGATGACTAATTGTTGTCGTTTTTTGTCTCTCGCTCTCGTTTACTCTCGCTCTCCCTCTTAGATATGGGTTCAGTCACCCTTCAATGCCAGCGGCTACTTCACAGTCTACGGAGACGACTCTTTGCACAATGACCACTTCAATGCCCGCTTGACCACTGGGGACACTTCGCAAACATATGCCCGGACGGGCTATCTTGGTTTCTTGCGACGAACCGAATCTGTCCAGGCTGATGGAGGTGAGTTTCTCTCTCTCTCTCCCTCTCGCTCTTCCTCTCGCACACCTTAGGACTCAAAATACAATGAAACGGTTCACGGTTCTTGAACCTTTTCGCCTCACATGACGCCCGTGTGGCTAGAACATAATCGAAAATCGATTCAGAACCTTCTTGCCTGCCAGTGGCATAGAACGTCCAAAAAACACTCCGTCTTTCCTTCCCCTTTCTAGTGCTCCTACGAAACTAATCAATTGTTGGCTTCTCTCTTCCCCTCTCTCCCTCTCCCCTCTCGCATATTTACAGAGTTGCACGATGCCGTCTTCGTAGTCGGTGCACTTGATGAAACCGTTATGCTACGAGGTATGCGCTATCATCCGATCGATGTTGAGAACAGTGTGTTGCGAAGTCACAAGAAGATTGCCGAATGGTAAGTGTGATGCAAATGTTATGCAACTCATTGTTCACCTTTATCTCTTTTTTCTCCTCCCCCTCTCTCTCTCGCTTTTCCTCTCCAGTGCCGTCTTCACTTGGACCAATTTGCTGGTAGTTGTGTGCGAACTGGACGGCAATGAGAACGAAGCTCTTGATTTAGTTCCACTGGTGACCAATGCTGTACTTGAAGAGCACCACCTAATTGTCGGCGTCGTGGTGGTCGTCGACCCCTCTATTGTGCCAATTAATTCCAGGGGAGAGAAGCAGCGCATGCACCTGAGAGACGGCTTTCTGGCCGATCAGCTGGATCCCATCTACGTTGCTTACAATATGTGAATATGAAGAGATATGACTGCGAGAAGACACGAGACGCGAATGGACAAGAGCTTTGTATCTTCATGATTAGAGACGGCAGGAAAGTGAAGACTAGATAAGAAAATGTTACTAAGAGAAGGAAAAGAATGTTTATGACAATGATGATGGGCATTAAGCTTCGGCATATCTCTTCGTCGTCAAAGTTGATCGAATTTACGAAAATGGTCCGGAAAGAGTATGTTTTTCTTCTACTCTGCACATCCTCAGGCAACTCAGATAGATGGACTTGGATTTAGAACAAAGCTCGAACGAACTAGGTTCTAGAACTTCTTCCCTTGACTTCATCACACTTGATTTTATTCTCTTCTTCATGAATACCAGTCAAGCATTCCATATATATTCTAAAGGATAAGTTGTTTTTTTCTGCAAAATGCCATTTTACAAGACTAGATTTTGACGAGAGTCAATTATTCTTTTGAAGGAAAGAGCAAAGAGGGAGAGAGGAAGGGAAAGACTCTAAGATTAAGGATGAGAAAGAAAAGAGCTGAAACTTGCACCGTGAGTATGGAATTTAATTTTCCTTCTCTTTGTTGCTCAACAAAGAGGAAAGACAAAGAGAGAATTCCGTCAAGTATCACTCACACTCTTGTTCTCTTCCAGTTGGTTCACAACAAATGATTTTGAGTAATTAACTAGTTGTTAGCAAGGTAACTAATTATGGAGAGAATGATGACACCTTTTTGTTGTTGTTCTCTTTCCCTTTTCAGGACAAATTTTTTCTCTGACGAGCATCTCTTTCAATTGAAGTGCTAGATATAAATTACCAACAATTAGTCATTATTAATTAATTAGTTTTTATGAGAGCTGCTGTCGACAAGAAGGTAACAGCTCTTTGTCACCAAACTCGCTCTCTTTTTTGGTCGCCATCTTTTCCTCTCTGTATCTCTTTCTCTACTGTACATTTTTTGATACCCAAATTTAGTCTCCGCCATGTTTGAAGTAATCAACTAACTTTTTGGTATCAATGCCGTTATAATTATTGAACATATAGAACAAAATTAAAACTGAAATGAAATCTAGATCACGAAAACTGTCACAGAAAAAATGACACCCAGTGGCCATTATTTTCTCTTTTTCTTCTTCCTCTCATCTTGGTCCTCGTCATCATCATCACTGGCCTCAGACTCGGCCTTCTCAATTTGTTTCCGCTTGAAACGAGCCACAATGTCGCTAACGGAAGCCGAAGCACCGTCAAAATTGTCATCATGCTGCTTCTTCTTTGCTTTTCGGGGCTTTTCGTCATCATCCTCGTCGTCTTCGCTCTTCTTCTTTGATCTTCTCGGTGAATCATCATCATCGTCGTTCCTCTTCTTCGACAAGTACCTGTTTGGTCGCTCATCTTCGTCCTCGTTGACCGATGATTTGCGGTTCTTCTTTTTCGGCTTCTCATCATCCTCCTCCTCGTCGACCATTTTCCGTTTCTTCTTTGGCTTCTCATCATCATCTTCGTCATCGCCTGGCTGCGACGAGGGTCGCTTCCGTTTCCGGCTTGTCTCGTCGTCCGAATTTCGAGAGCTTTTGATTTTAGAACTTGACTGGTTGTTCTGCGCATTGGCATTCTTGTCCTTTGAAAATATGTGCTCATAGTCTTTCGGAGCAATGGCGGCCGTGGGTGTATCCGAGGGCACTCTCTTTATTTTAGAACTGGACGAGGTTCGCTCATTGTTCTGGGCATTAGCCTTCTTGTCTTTGGAAAAGATGTGTTCATAGTCAGCTGGAGCAATGGCGGCCGTAGGGGTGTCTGATGGAACTTTTCTGACCTTTGTGCTAGAACTAGTTCTCTCGCTGTTGTTGGCGGCATTTGCTTTCTTATCCTTTGAAAATATGTGTTCGTAGTCAGCTGGGGCAATGGCGGCCGTAGGGGTGTCCGAAGGAACCTTTTTGATTTTAGAACTCGAAGATGTCCGCTCGCTGTTATTTGCTGCATTTGCTTTCTTGTCTTTCGAGAAGATGTGTTCATAATCAGCTGGAGCAATGGCGGCCGTGGGTGTATCAGAGGGAACTTTCTTAACCTTTGTGCTAGAACTAGTTCGTTCGCTATTGTTCGCTGCATTCGCTTTCTTGTCTTTTGAAAATATGTGCTCATAATCGGCCGGAGCGATTGCAGCTGTCGGTGTGTCCGATGGAACCTTCTTAATTTTAGAACTTGACGAAGTTCGTCCGCTGTTGTTGGCTGCATTTGTCTTCTTGTCCTTTGAAAAGATATGCTCATAATCGGCCGGAGCAATGGCTGCCGTTGGTGTGTCCGAGGGAACTTTCTTGACCTTCGAACTTGAGGAAGTTCGCTCGCTATTGTTGGCGGCATTCGCCTTTTTGTCTTTAGAGAAAATGTGTTCATAATCAGCAGGGGCAATGGCGGCTGTCGGTGTGTCTGAAGGGACCTTCTTGACTCTCGAGCTAGAACTAGTTCGCTCACTATTGTTGGCCGCATTTGCTTTCTTATCCTTTGAAAATATGTGCTCATAGTCTGCCGGGGCAATGGCGGCCGTAGGTGTGTCTGAAGGCACTTTTTTGACCTTTGTACTAGAACTTGTTCGCTCACTATATTCGCGGCATTCGCTTTCTTGTCCTTGGAGAATATATGTTCGTAGTCAGCCGGAGCAATGGCGGCCGTAGGTGTGTCTGAGGGCATCTTTTTGACTTTTGTACTAGAGCTTGTTCGATCGCTGTTGTTGGCGGCATTTGCTTTCTTATTCTTTGAAAATATATGCTCATAGTCAGCTGGCGCAATGGCGGCTGTAGGAGTATCTGAGGGCACTTTCTTTGGACTGTTGTTTTTCGCATTCGATTTCTTGTCTTTGGAAAATATGTGTTCATAGTCTTCAGGAGCAATGGCGGCCGTTGGTGTGTCCGAAGGCACCTTCTTTGGCGGTGATTTGTCTTTCTTATTTGGAGCCATTTATGTTAGTCTTCGTTGATTATTCAACTGCTTTAATCGTGGCATAGATTTGATTCGGTGAACTGAGTAGAGTGGCGTCTATTTCAACTTCGAACCTGGCCACGCGCGTGTCTTCTCATTGGCGCCATTTGCGCACTTCAACAAGTAAAAATGATAGCGTGATTTTGAAACATCGTCAATTTATTTTGTCAGCCAAGAACGGAAGCAACTTGACTGCATACACGTAAATCCATCACACGTCTTCTTAAAGAACAATATCACCGAAGCTGCTGATCAGAGGAAACAAACTTTTCTCTTCGGCCGTCAAAGGAGCGTTCCCTTCTCTGACAACTAGGACAGACTTGATTCCAGCTTCACTGGCAGCCAAGGCTTCTCGAGGTATATCTGTGAAAAAGGCCACATGCGAACTTTCTTGATTGATGGCGGCCAAAATGTTTCGGTAACTGGCTGCTTCCGTCTTAGAACCAACCTTGGTGTCAAAGAAGCCAGAGAATAAAGCAGTGACGTCATTGTTGGCTGTATGGCCAAAAAGTAATTTCTGTGCTTCAACTGAACCTGATGAGTAGATGTACAATTTCAATCCTTTCGAATGCCAAGCCTCAAGCGCTGGTAAAACATCTTCGTAGAGATGGGCAACAAGTTGGCCACTGGCGTACCCTTTTGCCCAGACATGTCCCTTGAAGCTGTTTCAGGGCGGTAGTTTTCCTATCCTTGTCCATTTGCCACAAAATATTGGCAACTAATGACTGTTTAACTTCATTCAAATCATCACTGTCAGATATCTGTGGAGCATCAAGACCCGAGGCAATATCATCCACTGATTGCTGTCTCAGCAACTTGATGTCGTCATTCAGCTCTGCAGTGTTCCAGTTTTGTTCTACATGTTCAGCGAGAATGTTTCTTGCGTAAGGAAACAACACATCTTTAACGAACGAGATTGAAGTCGTTGTCCCTTCAATGTCAAAGATTAACGCCTTAACTTCAGAAAGATCCACATTAACCATACTTGAGACTTGATTTAACTCGGCTACATCAATTAGATCTCAGTTATCGCACTTAAATTCGCGTAGCAAATCAGTAAACAAAAATTGTTGCCGGTTTATCGGTGATTTCCTTGCACTAACGAAACGGTCCCCAACTCAAAGTCCGGTTGGGTGTCGGCTTTTGACAACACAATTAGCAATCCTTGTTTTGTGAAGATCAAGTGTGTTCTCTTCACCACTAAATCAAAATGACCGGTCGCATGCCTGCCATTGTCATAGACAATGGTACAGGGTAAGTCCGCCAAGTTGTTTATTCGGTAATAATGTGTATTCGTTCAGCTACACTAAAATGGGTTACGCTAACAACCGAGAGCCACAATTCATAATTCCGTCAAGTAAGTGTTGACCATTGTGGTTCATAACTGAGCGTGTTCTGTTTTAGCCATTGCAATCAAGGAATCGATGAAGGTTGGTGACCAAGCAACTCGAAGGATGGCGAGAGGCATCGATGACCTCGATTTCTTCATTGGTGAAGAGGCTCTTGATGCTCCTGGTTACTCTGTAAAGGTATGTCTGGCTGATAACTGTTCAAGTTTCTCAATTTTGTTCTTTAGTACCCTATTCGTCACGGACTAGTAGAAGATTGGGATTTGATGGAGCGCTACTGGGAGCAGTGCATATTTAAATACCTGCGAGCTGAACCGGAAGACCATTACTTCCTTTTGACAGAACCGCCGTTGAACACACCAGAAAACCGGGAATATACGGCAGAAATTATGTTCGAATCGTTCAATGTTCCTGGTTTGTACATTGCAGTCCAGGCTGTTCTTGCTCTTGCTGCATCATGGACATCTCGGCCCTTGGCAGAGAGAAACTTAACTGGAACTGTCATCGACTCTGGAGACGGTGTCACTCACGTCATTCCTGTAGCGGAAGGCTACGTGATTGGAAGTTGCATCAAACACATTCCAATTGCTGGGACGAAGCATCACTGCTTTCATTCAGAGCATTCTCCGAGAACGTGAGTTCGGCATTCCACCAGAACAGTCCTTGGAAACCGCCAAGATGATCAAAGAGAAGTTTTGTTATATCTGCCCTGACATTGCCAAGGAATTCGAGAAGTATGACAGTAACCCATCGAAATTTATTAAGAAGTACTCAGGAATCAACAATATTACCAAGTCAGCATTCGAAGTAGATGTTGGCTTCGAACGGTTCTTAGGGCCGGAAATATTTTTCAATCCAGAAATTTCCAACCCAGATTTCTTGACTCCTATCTCCGAGATTGTGGACAATTGCATACAAAACTGTCCCATTGACGTTCGAAGACCACTGTACAAGGTAACATTTACTCGCCGAATCAACCACGCGTCTAATCATTCTATATCTTTCAGAACATCGTCCTTTCCGGCGGTTCAACAATGTTTAAAGACTTTGACCGTCGCCTTCAGCGTGACATACAGCGAGTGGTCAACAATCGTCTTAAAGCCAGTTGCACACTGAATCAAGATCGCATTCAACCTAAACCCATCGACGTACAAGTGATATCTCACCCGATGCAACGATACGCTGTCTGGTTCGGTGGCAGCATGTTGGCCAGTACTCCAGAGTTCTATCAAGTTTGTCACACTAAAGCCGCTTATGAGGAATACGGTCCCAGTATCTGTCGACACAATCCCGTCTTCGGAGCCATGACGTAGAAAATTTTACTAATGCCGAGACTACTACTGACAAATCAGCCAAGGTTCTGCGTTAAGTGTCCAATGTTCTATCTTAATGGTTCTTCTCTATGAAACAGAGAGAACACTTATTAAAATGTCATGTTTTTATCTGATTTAACGTAAGATGCTTAAATGTCTGTTTCGCAAGAAAGTAAATCGAATTAAACTTTTTCGAAAAGCGGATGAAAACCTTTTGCAACTCACTTCACTTCGTTTTCTCGTTGACTCTGACACCGCCTGGCGCCAAACTTGAACTTGCCTTGACCAACAGTGCATTCACTGTACTCAATTGATCGAACAATCTAATTGGCTGGACACCATTTTAGCTAAACGGTGGTCTTGCTCCACTTACGGCACCATTCGGAACGAGAGAACCAATTAACAAGATTACTTTCAATCACTTTCTCTTTTTACAAGACAAGACAAATCATGATGACAGCGCCATAAAGTTATGATTGCCCGCATGGAACTTTTTCACGTAATTACTGATATTAGCGTCGCGACGAAACAAATAGAACGGGGAACAGAGCTCATTCGCTCCCCAACCTAAGTCAACAACATACCTGGCCACAGGTGATTGGCTGCCACAGGTGTGAGTGTCAGCTGAGAGTCCAAGGAACAGAGAAAGTGGAAGAGCAACTTTGCCTCTCGCTCTTCCCTCTCGCGTAGAAGACAGCTGTGTCGGTTTTAAAAAATACACGTAGACCATTGCTGGTGAAGTGCAATACCCGAGAAACATGTCCTCTTGGCTCGCGTTGGTCAGTTTGACAATTTGCTTAATTAGTACAACTGTGGCCGAAGATATAGAGACTGAAGTGCTATTTATGCCAGAAACCTGTGACCGCTTGTCAAAGGTCAATGACTTCTTAACCATTCACTTCACAAGCTCATGGAGCGACGGCACCGTCATCACGTCAACGTGAGTACTAAATCAGTAAATTGTCTATCAATCTAATGATACGCCGGTTAATTGCAAACTAGTGAGGAGAGAGGAGTCCCAGTGGAAATTCAACTGGGCACCAAGATGTTGTCATCAGGACTGGACGCCGGTCTCAAGGACATGTGCATCGGTGAGCGGAGACGAATCTCACTTCCGGCCACCATGGGCGCCCTGGACATGGTCGACTTTTCCGGAAGTGACGACCGATCCATTGTGTACGATGTTCAGCTCATGGGCATCAGTGACGCCACCACCGGGGCAACCTTCAAGTTTCTTGACCTTGACGGCGATAAGAAGATATCGGCCGACGAAGCCGAGTCGCTGGTCAAGATGTTCATGAAGGCGCTGACCACCGAAATTCCTGGCCTTGATTCGGCGACATTAGGTTAAATTTTTCATGACTCTGCATGACAGGGACGGCGATGGCTTCATTTCGGAACCTGAGTTCTTAAATTCGGTTGCGCAACACGAAAAAGTTCTGAGCGCCATTGGGTCCAAAGACGAACTGTAGCCATTTCGAACACTTGTTTCAACACTTTTCATCGCAAACAAATTTACTTTTTAGAAGTTAAATTATCAGTGATTGTCAAATTGAACGCAATTCCATTTAGGTTAGGTTAGGCTTCGGAGTCACCAATGCCAGTCGTCCAGTGGGACTTGAGCTCTAGCCTTATTTACGCCACCACGTCGATAGGGTTTAGTCAAGATTCGTCGCCCACTGAAATAAACCTAAACCAAGATGGACATCAGTGGCCAGCAATTAAATCAAAGCCTCACCTTTGCTTCAGCTACTCTACTTGCGTCGGTGGCGTTAGTGAAGGTTGCGATGGCGATCCGGTGAGTTCCGAAATCCTTCAGTGTGATACCAATCAATTCGCCATATTTGGTCAAACACTGCCGTAAAGTATCCCTCGTGATACATATGTCAGAGTAGATGCTGATGAACACTGAGTTCCGTTCCGGGTAACGAAAGCACGGCTCGTCTTCATCCAGGACTAATTTTTTATGGTTTGCGCCGGAAGTGCTCCTTGATTTGACACGTTTAGTGCGTGGTTTGATCCCTTTGTGACGTGTATCCTTTTTCGTCTCAATGATAAGTGTGTGTCCTCTGTGAGTAATCTGCTAGACAATTTGCTAGAATCCGAATTCAAGGAGCGAAGTTTCACAGGTTACCTGAAATCCTACAACTTTTTCTGCCACTTCCGTTTCCATGAAGGTAACGTAAGCATACCAGTGATGGGCTTTATTTTTCTCGGGCATAATTTGAAGGAAAGCTATGTCTCCGTAGTTGGTCAATAGATCACTGAGCTCTTTCTCAGTGGTTTGTTCGTCAAACCCTGTTACGTAAACTGTGTGCAAGAGGGAAAAGCTTTTCGGAGTGTATTGACTCTTTTCGAGCATTTTTCTAGTTTGCCATTCGGCGAAGTCATCATCGTCATCATCATAAGCTGTTTCTTTATTGTGTTCGTGTTTACTCTCTAATGTTCCATTTTGCGATGTTAAGCTTGACTCCGATGCAGTTTCACTGGACGCTTTGTCAGAACTGCTCGTCGAGTCTTCGGTAGCACGATCATTGTTTGCATTGACGATCGGGTCAACCGGTGGCTCTGTCATGTCATCACCTTGTTCTGTAATAACTCTGAAGCGTGGAGGACGAAGATGTCTTCCAGGGGTTGCTAGTTTTGGAGATTCGACTTTGTCTCGGATTTGTTTCTTGAGGTATTTCTTGTGTAACAGTTGAACAAGTGGATGATTGCCATTCTTCTCCCAAGAAAGATTCTGCGCAAGATTCTGATGGGCTTTTCTAATTTCATCAGTAGCTGAACTGTTGAGAAGTAGATCTTGAGAAGAATATTCTGGATTAATGAGGGCGCCACTAGCGCTGATCGTCTTCTCAAGCTTCAGTTCTCTGTACATTCCTGTGTCAGCGATTGCTTTGTCGTAATCGCGCATGGCTTCTTCATGCAGTCCAGAAGCGTGATATATCTGACAGCGGATCATGTAAGCGCTTGAGTTTTCCGGATTGCATCTGATTGCTTCGCAGCAATCGTCATACGCGTCGGTAATCAGTCCGAGATGCAGCCGCGATTTAGCGCGATTGTAAAATGCTGTCGACATTGCAGAGCTGTGATTGGAATCCATGTCCAGAATTTCAGTAAAGTGGTCGATAGCATGCTCATATTCTCCCTTTTCATAGCAAATCTTTCCCAGGCGACCTCTGTCGAGAAAAAGTCGAACTCTTTTCAGTTCATCGTGAAACCTCGGTGAAAGTGGGCTCAATTCCATCAGTATACCAACCGCTACATGGTAGTCTTTTCTGTAATAAGCTATTAGCGCCCGGACGAAGAGCTTATCGTGGGCTCTATAATTAGTGAAATTAAGTTGATCCAGCACGTCACTAGCCATTTTCGGACAGTTTAGTCGCGCCAGAGCCTCGGCTTTCAACAGCTTCATCTCAACACATTCGGTACACTCTTGAAGAATGTCATTGCTCTTTTTCAAGGCCTTGTTGTATTCTTTCCTTTCAAGGTAGCTGGCAGCTAGTTGAATGTCGGTCGCAAGCTGAGTGAGCTTTGGTTCCAGCTCGTCACGCAGCTGACCCTTCAAAGGTCCAGCATTGCTGAGCACATTCGCAGCTGCCTCTACGTTGCCGTGAAGAAGGTAGAGGCCGGCTAACGAGCGATACGCTTCCAGGTATGACCAGTCACACTTGATGGCCATTCTGAGATCCCTTTGTGCAGAGATATAATCCCTTACTTTGACGAAAGCCTGGCTACGGTTGAAGTAATAGCTTGCTTTAGGGCAAAGCTTAATAGCCTTCTCGTAGCAAAGAATGGCCACTTTGTAATCTTGCTCCTCGAAGAATGAAAGTCCCTCTTGGTTTTTCAGTTCAGCGACTTCTAGTACTGACTGCGAACAATGAACAGAGTCATGGCTGGCGTAGACCTTCTCTCCATTTTCTATTCCAAGGGTCAAGTCATATTCGAACCTTTGTTTTCGATCGCTCAAAACCTGATAAGCTCTGTGAACAGTAGAACGTCGCTTCATGGATAATCGCGACACTGTTTCCAGATGGCCACCTGAAAACTTTGCTAGTATCGCATCGTAAGCTTCTTCAATGTCTCTTTTCGTCGAGCTTGTCGGTATTGACAAAGTAAAATAGTGTCCTTTGGCTTCGAACTGTTCCAAAAAGTCTTGGATGCGATGTATGAGGTCTGCGTTTGTCACCGTTGGTTGCCTCTCGTACAGTTCTTGAGAAAATTTCAAAGCCTCTTCAACGAGCCCCAGTTCCTGTAAAAGTTCAACGCATCTCAACCTGGCAGCCATATTGTCTCCATTTGTTAGAATTGCCAACTGAGCGTGGTCAAGGGCTTTGAACGGCTCGGCACATTGAATGTATAAATCAGAGAGTTTGAGATGTATGTCCGAGCGACACGCTGTGTCTTCTACAGCTTTGATAGCTTCTTCGTTCTTCTTGATGATGACATTAATATCTCCAGCTTCAACCAAAGGAGTCTTGTAATTTCGTTCAATCCTATTCAGCAGCGAAGCAGCTTGTTCTGCGATAATGCCAGTTTTCGTTTCAGTGAGAACTTTCTGCGAAATAATAATGGCGTCCTTAAATTCGAGTTTCAAGGTCAATAATCTTGCTTTCATGAGAAGTGCTTCAGAATTGTTCGGCTCTGATTCGAGAACCTTTTCAATTTCATTTCGAGCGTCGTCCACTTGTTTCAAGTGAATCAGAGCGCTCACCTTGAGCAGCTTGGCTTCAACACATTCTGGTGACCAGGTCAGAATCTGTGAACAGTAGTCCCTGGCCTCAAGGTAGTTGCCGTGAGCTAGACAAGACTTGCAGTTTTTGAGATCGCTGGTTGAACTAACGATGACGTCGACTAGGTCTTCATCTTTCCTGTTAGACTTTTCTAAAGCTTCCTTCGCCAAAGCGTAATTGCCATACACCACGTGACACTTGGCCAACAAGTGCAAGGCTTGACCATTGTCCGGGTCAAGTAAACTCGCCCGCTTCGCGTCTTCCAGAGCCCTCTTGTGATCTTCCCTCACCAAAGATGCTGAACAGCGTTTCAAGATAAAGTCCACATTTTCCGGACACAGTTCAATAGCTCTGTCCAGCAACTTGATTCCTCTTTCTAGGCGATCACACTTGATCAGCTTGATTGCTCTCTCGTAAGTTGATTCGGCATCTTCCATTTCTAGCACAGCGAAAAAACGTCTTCTACAGATTGAGAAGATTGTCTTACTCGAGAAAAGAGTATTGCCTTATGCCAGCAGCGCCATCTAGCGGTCATATAAAATAGAGCTTCCAGTGGAGCAAAGTGAATTCAAAATGGCTCAAGCGCATTTTCCGGTTCACATGTGTTCAAATAGAAAGAGGCCAGAATGTTTCACCATTGCATTGACCGGCCATTGCAAGGTTCACCTTCGCTCAGGGAAACTTTGAACTGTTTAATTCTCAATTCTCTAGATTAGACAATACGCTGCAGTTGGCGCGAAAAAGTTGCAAAATTAAGGAAACATGCAGATGCGGCTTGAACTGGATAATGCCATTTACCATTCTTCACCTATGTCATGATCGTCGAAGTCGAATCGCGAAGAAGTAAAGGTTCGGTCTCCACCAGCTGTGCGAGAGTTCGGCTCAGTTTTCTTCTCGATTCTCAATGGGACTCCTTTGCACATGACCTGGAATTGAATTAGTGTTGAAAATCGTAAGCAAAAAAAACGAAGATTACCTGTCGATTGAGAGCCTTTCGTGCATCCGAGGCCTTAGCAAAGGTGGCGAAGGCAAACTTGACACCGGTCTGCAACTCCTTTAGACTGACGCCAACAAGTGGCCCAAATTGGCCCAATGTCGTTTTGAGGTCTGTTTCGGTGATGTGCTGACCCCTTGACCCAAGACCGATCCAGACATGATGTTCATTGGGATAGTCACGGTACTGCACTCGGCTACCACGACTAACCATCGGATCATCAGAATAGTCAACACCAGAATCGTGCCTTGGTTTAGATTCGTAACCATGATCGGAGGTTTCCGAACGAGTGTCGTCATTGGCAGTGGCTCTCTTTGGCCGAATGGTCAACTTCATGCCGTTGAATGAGATGAGCTTGGACTGAACCTTCAGAGCGTTTTCGGCTTTGGCGAAAGTAACGAACGCATAACGCCGACTCTTGACAACTGATCGAATTTTGACAGAAATCACTCTGCCGTGGTCGGCCATCTTTTTCTCCAATTCTGCCTCTGTCAACTCATCGTCAAAGCCTGTCACGTAGACCTGGCAGTCGTCTCCATACACTGGTGGTTTGTTGGCTTCCGCCTTCGGCTCTTCTCTAGGGTAGTAATAACTTTCCCGCATTTTTGGCTCCGTGGCCTTGGCTTCGCAATTCATCATGGCATTGAAGGCTTCTTGCACAGCCTTGAACTTTCTCTCGTGCATCCTCCTTATCGGAGCGGCTTCGGTTTGATGCTTATCAGGATGATGAATCAGCGCAAGACGGTTACGAGCTTGCTTAATCTGGTCCGCTGGAGCAGTGGCGCTGATTCCAAGGATGGCAAATGGTTCCCTCTTGACCTCATTCATCAGCTTGCGTGCGGTTTCGAGATAACTCTTACTCGAGGCCGAAGAATTTGTTTCACAGACAGTTTCCCAATCAGCCACAGCCTCGTCATACATGGCCAGTTCATGTGGATTTCGGCGCGTTTGACATAAGCGTTCACATACTTGGGGTCCAGTCTAATTGCTTGGTCACAATCCATCTGAGCATCGGCAGTATGGCCCAAGTTGAGCTTTGCCTTCGCTCGATTGAGATACAGCTTTGCATTGGTCAGTTTGTTGTTCTGGTCAATAGAGAGCGCTTCCGTATATTTGGCACAAGCCTCGTCATAGCGAGCTGCTTTGAAAGCTTCGTTTCCTTCCTCTTTCTTGCTCTTCAGTAACTCAATTTCACAGCTTGGGTTTTGCTTTTCAGGTGTTTCGGATATTTGGTCTGAACATCGGATAGAATCTTCAGGGAAACGTCCAAGTTATCCTTGTAATAGGCAAGAAGTCCTCTGATGTACAGGATATCAGCTTGAGCCTCGTCCTTGTCAATCAAGTCAGCGACGATGTTTTCAGCTAGCTGCAAATTATTCAAGCGAGTCAAAGCTTCGGCTTTCAAGAGCTTCATTTGCACAAACTCAGGTGACTTCTCGAGAACTTCGTTGCAACGCTTGATTGTTTCTTCGTAATTGAAGCTGGCAAGCTGATCATTAGCTACTTTGACTGTTTCCTTGAACTTGCTTAAATGGTCGGACCACTGTTTGAACGTGAGTTGGTCCAAAGTCTCCAAGCGGCCCACAATGTCCTCCGCTTGAGAGATGTGACCGAATATCAAGTTGCAGGCCAAAATTCTAAGATAGCCTTTCTCGCTTGCGCTGTCGAGCTCAACTGCTTTCCAAGCATCGTCTAAAACTTCCGCGTATTTAGGAATCATGAGATATGCATCACTTCTAGCTACATAGTACTGCGGATTTGTTGGACATAGAATGATTGCATCAGTGAAGCTCTGGACTGCTTCGAGATAGTCATGCTCACTGAACCTTTGAATTCCATCACTATATTTTAGCTGAGCTTCCTTCTCAACGGGGCTCATTTCCGGTTCCTCAGTTTTTTGTTCCTCGTGGTCAACTTCCGGTGACTGAACATCTGCAACCGCTTCTTCCTTGTCAGAGACAACCTCTATGGAATCAGTCAGAGCGTCGTCAAAATCTTCTTCTTTATCTGAGTCATCTTTTTCATTTTCTACAAGCGAATCAGTCGTCTTCTCCACAAAGACAAATTTATCCTTCGAACCATTGTCATTCAAGCGAATAGAAGTGAACATGCTTTGTGTCATGCTGACTGGCATAGTCGTCTTAGTGCTGACCGACCTGAGTTCAGCTAGCAACTCGTCGTCAGAGCCCGACGAGTCTTGGCGAGCTCGCGAAATTCCGATCTGTCGGTCATAGAGGGTTCGCTTCTTTGCATCCCTGAGCACAGCATAAGCTCTGTCAACTTCCTTTCGTTTGAGCTTCATCTTGTCCTCAACAACAATGAGCCTCTCACACGATGCGAAGTAGTTGAGTTTCTTGTTGTATGCCGCAGAAATTTCAGCGTCAGTTGCACTTGGTATAATGGAGAGAACGAAGTAATGTCCTTGGCTTCTCGACAAACTTTGCTCGGCTTCAAGACGTACAATTTCACTTTGATCATCGCTCTGCAATGAGGCATAGAACTTTTTCGTTTGTTCTATTGCTTCATCGATGAATGTCAGCTTTTCTAGCAAGTCGATTCGCTTCGTGATCGCCTTCTCGTTCATGGGATCGAGTTGGATTGACAGCTCACAGTGGTCAAGAGCCTTAAACAAATTACGTTGCCGGGTGTGAATCATAGACAATATTAGATGGATTTTGCCATTTCCAAGGTTATGCTTGACATCAATTTTGAGAGCATCTTCATATCGCTTTATAGCAGTCTCATAATCTTTCTTTTCAACAGCTGTCTGTGCAAAATCTTTCGCATGAATAAAATTAACTATGCATTCCAGCACAGCTTTTGCTGAATCGCCAACCTGCGGTAGAGGACGCACCAGGATCTGTTCGAGCATCACGTTCGCCTCGTCATATTTTTCCGCATAGTACATGAGCTGAGCTTTTGCAAACAGAGCTTCGTAATCGCAGGGATTCACTTCTAAAAGGCTGTCCACTAATTTTCCGGCTTCGCCATGTTGTCCCATCATTGTCAACGAAAGGCATTTGATCAACTTTGCCGTATAGCATTCAGGCGCAACTGACAAAAGCTGATTGCATAACGAGTTGGCATCGGTGAATTTTCGTTCTAAGTTAAGTTCAAGAATTCGGAGTGCATCAACTCGCAAATTCTTCAGTGAACGCAACAGCGGCTCTATTTTGTTTGTCGAATCGTGACTGGATGCAAGCTGTAGAACATTCTCGGCAATCACAAAATTGCCGTAAGCTCGGTGGCATTTGGCCAATAGTATAGAAGAGGCAATATTTTCTGGTTCGAGTGTCCGACATAAAATGGCGTCTTTCATGGCTTCCTTGTACATTTTCTGGTTCAGCAATGCAGTGCCTCGCTTCAACACATACTCAGCATTGTTCGGGCAAAGTTCAATTGCGTCACTCAAAAACACGATGCCTTGTTCATGTTTGCCTTCGTTCAGGGCTTTGTTTGCTTTCTTGATCTTCCTCTTAGCCGCTTCCGACGGCTCAAGGCCAGCTGTGTCCGAGTCCATCACAAATTTGATTATTTGATACTCGAACAGTGTCTACAAGCAGAAATAAGCTGTTAGAACTAATCAAACTCAAACCAGCTTTTATCTGCAGAAATTCAATTCAACAAACCTGATTACCGAATGACAGTCAGTGAGTGAACAAATGATTGGTTCGTCTCTAAAAGACTAGTTAACCGCCAATCAATCTAAAAACTTGTCAAACAATGCTAACTAGATTCTTTTTAAGCAATGGAAATGAATGCTGATGGTTGATTGTATTCAATGGCTAACATAACATGCGAAACAAAGAAAAACAGTTACGCTCCTGAATTAACAAAAGCAAACAGAAAAGGGCAAGGGACCGATTAGTGCGTGCGTTCTGCATTAAAAAGCAACTTTATGTGTATTATGTAACTTTTCGATGACTTCGGCCCACAATCAGAGGGAAATGTGTTATTACGGGCTGATTGCGTCTATGACTCCATTCACAGATCGAAGTTGTCGGTAAGAGAAGGCCTGACGGGCAGCGGGCTGCTGACAACACTTGATGGGTCATCTCATTTGAACTCTTAGAAAATATTTCTGAGCCTCATAGCTCGACTCAGTGCGCTCCAATGTCAAAAGATGGAGTGAAGGGTGCTCAAAATTGAAGTATGAAAAAAATACATTTTATTCATAGCGTAACGCCAAGTTTAGCCTTCTAGTAGCTACACTTGTCGACCAGTTGGTTCTGTGAGTTATTCCCAATCGTTAAAAGACGCCAGAGCATCGCGAGCCGTACATCTCTATTCAAAGTCATTACGTCGATCATAATCTCCATTATATTCAGACGGTTTGTCGTCAGCAAGACATTTGATAAGTTTTGCAGCATGACACTGACAACAGCTCACTGCAGACCGAATTTGCTTCAGTGTATTTGTGTTCCAGATGAAGCTTCAGCATTCAAATGGCGTACGTGCTCACGTTTCTCAACGAAAGCATCCCATCCATTCGACAGTAGTCCGAGGTATTTTATCTGTGAAACAAGCACATACTCATGCTCAGCTACGCCGATTGGCTACTAGACCTGCAACCTCATCTAATAGACTCACTCCAACCAAATGATTACAGCGAAGTAAAATTTCAAATCCAATGGATGGGTTTCATTTCGATTAAATGTGATCTATATAACACCTGCAGCGTCGATGGCAGCGCCACTAGGTGTCCGTAAAACCAAGCACGCTTACAATTTGCACATCGCTCCGAACTTTCATCTGTGTGCACTACCGTCAGCGATTCAGTCTGAGTCTTCCTGGTCGCTGTTCATCATGGCCTCGAAGGCTTCCTGTATCGCCTTAAACTTCCTCTCGTGCATCCTCCTTATCGGACTGGGTCTAGCTTGATGCTTATCAGGATGATGAATCAGGGCTAAACGGTTACGAGCCTGTCTAATCTGGTCCAGTGTGGCAGTGGCACTGATGCCAAGGACGGCCCAAGGATCCCGTTCGACTTCAGTTAACTTCTTGACTACATCGTTCAGACTTGGCAGATCAAAGACCGAAGCATCCAATTCGCGCACTGTCTCCCAATCAGTGACAGCTTCGTCGTACATTTTAAGTTTGGTGTGAATTTCGGCGCGTTTCAGATACGCCTTGACATATTTGGGGTTCAATATGACTGCCTGGTCACAATCCAGTCTCGCCTCATTGGTTTTGCCTAGTGTGAACCTTGCTTTGGATCGATTGAGATGGAGCTTCGCATTGGTCAGCTTGTTGGTTCTGTCAATAGAGAGCGCTTCCGTATATTTGGCACAAGCTTTGTCGTAAAGTGAGGCTTTGAAGGCTTCGTTCCCTTCTTCTTTTCTACGCTTGAGTAAGCGTATTTCTTCAGCTTGCTTCCGACTCTTGACGTGCTCAGGATATTTGGTCTGAATGTTAGCTAGCAGTTTCAGAGCAATGTCAAAGTCATCCTTGTAGTATGCCAGGAGTCCTCGAATGTAAACAACACCAGCTTGAGTCTCAGGATTGTCGATCAAGTCAGCAATTATCTCTTGAGCCGGCTCAAAATCATTCAACCGTGCCAGAGCTTCGGCTTTCAGCAGCTTGATCTCTGCGTACAGTGGACAACGTTCTAGAATTGAATCGCAAATTCTGACTGTCGTTCGGAAGTTGGAGTCGGCCAGCTTTGCTTCGGCTAAATTGACCTCGGTTTTTAAAAACTCAAGAGCTGCTTGTGTCTCTGAATCTGGAACTATTGTTTTCAAGCGAGCTGAATATTCTTCGGCCTGGACCAACTTGCCCAGAATGAAGCAACAATGGACAGCTGTGGGAAGTACTTCAACCTTTTCACCGTCTAGTTCCAGTGCTGTCTCGGCGTCATCCAGCGCCTCTTTATACTTTCCGATATTCGAGTAGGCAAGGCTCCGATTTGAATAAAAATCTACGTCCGTTGGAAATAGGGCGATAGCTTCACTGAATTTCTCGGCCGCTTCCGCATACTGTTCTTTCTCAAGCAAGTGCACTCCAGTTTTGAATATGCGCAACGCCTCGTTTTGACTTGCATTGGGTTCCGGTGCAGAATTCGATTCTACCGTCTTGACATCATTCAAGAGTGCCAAAGCTTCGTCTCTCAGCAGCTTCATAGCCGAGTATTCCGGGAAACGCTCTAGAATTATGTTGCACGTGTCGATGGTCGCCCGAAAGTTGCCGTAGGCAAACTCTGTGTCAGCTTCGTGGACCAGCAGCTTCAAGTCGTCAAGCTTATCTATGATTACGCGGAATCTTCTTGGATCCAATGGTTCTAAGCGTTTCAAATAGTTCTCGGCTTCAACGATGTTTCCCAAAATCATATGGCAAAATGAAGCTACGCAAATCGCTTCAGTGTTCTCACTGTCTAGCTCCAATGCTGTCGCAGCATCGTTCAAAGCCTCCGGATACTTATCCATCCTGGAATATATCACGCATCGAGATGCATAATAGCTTGCGAATGTTGGATGTAGAAAGATGGCTTCTGTAAATGCTTGGATTGCTATCTGAAAATCTCCCTCATCATACAGTTGCTCTCCATAAGTGGATAGCCAATCAGCTTGGACCATGTTATAACTCAAATTGGCTTCTGGTGCCTTCACGTCGTTCTGGTTTCTTTCTGGTGGTTGACACTCGTAATCGATTTTCGAGTTTTCGTCGACAATCGAGCGAGACCGAAGGTTGTGGTTATCGTGTGTGTCGAAATTGTCGCCATCGTTGTCCGCTCGTGTTTCTGGCTTGTGTTGCTGCTCTGAGGAGACGAACTTTGATTTGGACTCAGAGTCATCGTCTGCAACCGACGTTGACTTACCACGAATCAAACTGGCACCTGTGCAGCCTTCAAAACCGATAGACTCAATTTCGGCTAGAAAGTCATTGTCGGAATCAGAGGAACCTAAATTTCGTTTCGAAATTCCTATTTTCTGGTCGTAGAGACTTCGCCGCGTACGATCTTTCAGCACCGAATAAGCTTCATCGACTTGCAAGCGCTTGAGCTTCGTCTTATCTTTCACAGCAACCAGCGTGTCACATGATGCGAAGTGACTTTTCTTCTCCTCATACGCTGCTAAGATTTCTGCTTCTGTAGCCTTTGGTGAGACTGAAAGAACAAAGTAGTGGCCTTGGCTTTTCGCCAAGCTCTGTTCTTTCTCAAGATGCAATATCAGGTCCACCTTGTCATCGCTTTGCGACACTGACCTCTTCGTTTGTTCCAAAGCTTCGTCGATGAATGTGAGCCTTTCTAATAAGTCAATATGCTTACTGATAGCCTTTCCATTCGTAGGAACCAGTTGACGCGCTAGTTCACAGTGGTCAAGGGCCTTGAACAGATTACGTAGCTGATTATGGATCATACATAGTATCAGATGGATTTTGGCATTGCCGAGCTTGTGGTTGACATCAATCATGAGGATATCTTCGAATCGTTGTATCGCAGTTCCATATTCCTTCTTTTTCAAAGCTGCGTGAGCTAATTCATTAGCACGAACAAAATTTGCCAAAGATTCCTGAGCATACTTTGCCGATTGGCGCACCTCCGCTAGAGGGCACACCAATATCTGGTCAAAGATCACATTTGCCTCGTCATACTTCTCGGCATAGTAAAGCAGCTGAGCTCTGGCAAATAAAGCTTCGTTGTCCCAAGGATTCGCTTCAAGCAAGTTGTCCGCTAGTATTTCCGCTTGCTCATGCTGTCCCATCATTGTCAAGCAGAGACATCTGAATATCATGGCCGTACGACATTCAGGTGCAGTCAACAAAAGCTCACTGCACAATGTATTGGCATCTGTGAATTCTTTTTCAAGGTAAAGTTCACGAATTCGAATTTCATCGAGTCGCATTTTTTTGAGTGAACGCAACAGTGACTGTATCTTGTTGTCGTCGTGACTGGATGCAAGTTGTAGAACCCTTTCGGCAAGTACAAAGTTGCCGTAAGCTTGATGACATTCAGCCAATAAGATGGAGGCGCCAATGTTCCCAGGTTCCAGTTTACGTGCCAAAATGGCTTCTTTCGTAGCTTCTTTGTACATTTTCTGCTGCAGCAACTTGGCAGCCCGCAGCAACACGTGATCGACATCATGAGATGTTTCCAGAGTTCTTTCACACCCTTTGCTCGCCTCTTCCATTGGCCTGGTGACAGCTGTGTCCAAAGCCAGAGCTACTTGAAATAATCGAAGCTGAAGAGTATTAGCAACTGCAGTTGATCACTAGCAGCATATCAACTTTAATTTCACGATGAGTTTGTTAACAAAACGTGCTTAAAGACTGACAGTTTTTCAGTCAACTGGCAACTGATTTATTGTCGTGGAATGACTACCCATCCACAAATTAGTCATCATATCAGCCAAGCAGTGCCGAAGTTCAATAGGATGTTGAAATGGGTAACGCCTTACTGATATTATCCATTGTTGTGAAGCCAAAAAGTGATAAAAGATAAGTTCGTTTGTTGTTTTGCTGAGTATCGAAATTCTAGGGGAACATTTCTGGAGTGCATAAAAATCAGTGTGTGTGAGACTCTATGACTCCATTCACAGATCGACGCTGTCGAGAAGAGAAGGCCTGACGGGCAGTGGGCTGCTGACATAACACTTGATGGGTCATCTCATGACGACGTGAACTCTTAGAAAATATTTTTGAGCCTCATAGCTCGACTCAGTGCGCTCTAGCGTCAAAAGATGGAGTGAAGATTGCTCAAAATTGAAGTATAGAAAAAATATATTTTATTCATAGCGTAACGCTAAGTTTGGCTCTCTAGTAGCAGCACTTGTCGACCAGTTGATTCTGTGAGTGTACCAATTGCTAAAAGACGCCAGAGCATCGCGAGCCGTACATCTCTATTTGAAGTCATTACGTCGATCATAATCTCCATTATATTCAGACTGTTCGTCGTCAGCATTTGCATCGTGCCTGTTGCGCTTTTTTGGTTCAACTTTCTTCAGGATCCTTAAAAGAACACCTTTACACCAAACCTGGAAATGTATTCAAGATGGAAAGGTGAGAACAAATGAAGCTCAAGTAATGTGCTTACCTTTTCAGCCAGAGCCTTCCGGGCATCAGCGGCTTTGAAGAAGCTGGCGAACGCATAGTTGTCACCGCTTCTCAACTCTTTCAGGCTAACACCAACTATCGGCCCGAACTCTGACAATGTTCGCTCCAGGTCAGCTTCGGTAATATGCTGCCCACTTGTGCCGATGCCGATCCAGACATGATGGTCAATGGGATAAGCACGGAACTGTACTCGACTACCACGGCTAACCATGTAATCGTCCGAGCTGTCAATATTCGAATCGCGCCTTGATTTTCCTTTGCTACTATAGCCGGAAGCTTCTGAAGCAGCATCCGCATTGTCTCCCGACCTCTTCAGCTGAACCTTCAACTTCCGGTTGTTGATATAAATGTGCTCAGACTGAACTTTCTAAAGCGGTCTCTGGTTTTGCAAACGTGACAAAGGCGTAACGGAATGTTTCGCCAATGTCTCGAATGGAAACCAGAATAACCTCGCCATGTTCAGCCATTTTTCTCCTCAATTCTTCCCTAGTCACCTCTTTGTCCAATCCGGTCACATAGACTTGGCAGTCGTCTCCATACATGGCGTACCTGTTGGCTTTGGACTCTGGTAAGTCATTGGTATGCGAACGCGGACCGGAAGCTTCGGCTTTATTGCCCATTAAGGCATTGAAGGCTTCTAGGACAGCCTTGAACTTTCTGTCATGCATCTTTTGTATCGGGATCGCTTCAGTTACGTGCCTATCCCGATGGTGAAGTTGTGTAAGACGGTCACGCGCTTGCAAGATCACGTGCTCGGCGGAAACGGCGCCGACGCCAAGGATATCACAGGGCTCTCGTTTGACTTCAGCCATCTTGCGTGCAGTGTCTAGACGTTTGTGGCTGGCGGCAGAAAGGTCTGTTTCACAGACAACTTCCCAGTCGGCTACTGCTTCCTCATACATTGCCAGTTTCATGTGAATTTCGGCACGCCTCTTATATGCTTCCAAATATTCGGGGATACAGGCAATCGACTCGTCACAGTCCAGGCGGGCTTCATCAGTTTGGCCCAGAATTAACTTGGTTTCGGCTCGATTTAGATACAACTTAGCATTTCTTGACTTGAAGTTGCGATCAATCGAAAGCGCTTCGGTATATTTATTGCAAGCCTCGTCATAACGAGAGGATTTAAAGGCTTCATTAGCATCGGCTACTTTGCTCTTGAGTAATTCGATTCTCATAACTTGTGTTTTAGCTTTCAAATGAGGCCGGTGTGCGTTGGCTTGAAGATCAGAGAATATTTCCAGAGCACTACCCAAGTGATCATTGTAGTATGCTAGTAACCCTCTGATGTACAGAACACCAGAACCAGCCTCAACGCAGTCGGTCAATTTTTTGGCGATATGTTCAGCCGGTTCGAAAATATTCAAATGTGACAAAGCTTCAGCTTTCAACAGCTGGATTTGCACAAAAGCTGGCGACTTTTCTAGAATTGCGTCACAGTGCACAATGGTCGTTCTGTAATTGAAAGCCACGAACTGTTTCTTAGCGTCCTCAATTGCGGCTTTGAACCAGTCAAGACGTTGCGACCACCGTTTGTACGTTGCTTCATCCAGTGCCTGCAGGCAGCCCACAATGTCTTCGGCTCGAAGGATGTCACCGACCAGCAAAGTGCACTTGAGAATTTGAAGGTAGCTCTTCACACTGTTACCATCGAATTCAACTGATTTCCAAGCATCTTCTATAGCTTCCGGGTATCTATGAATTTTGAGATAAGCATCGCTACGGCTCAGATAGTATTGCCCATTTTTAGCACACAGAGCGATAGCATCGGTGAAGTCCTGGATGGCGACGAGAAACAGGTTCTCATTCAACCGCTGAATTCCGTCACTATGCTTCAGCTGAGCTTCCTTCTCGACCGGACTCATTTCCGGTTGCTGTAGCTCGGCTCCTTCGTCATCAGTCTCAAGGTCGCTAGAGTCCACCAGAGAATCGTTCTCTCTTTCGGAGTCTTCTTTTTTGGTGTCCCCGTTGCTTCCGTTTTGGGTGACATCATTCGATGTAACAGAACCGAACCCATTTTGTGATATACCAGATTGAAGTTTCGTACTCGTGCTGAATGACTTGAGCTCAGCTAGCAATTCGTCGTCAGAGTCTGACAAATCGGGACATGTTTTCGAAATACCCACCTGTCTGTTATAGACAACTCGCTTCTTTTTATCCTTGAGCACAGAGTAAGCTTGATCAACTTGCTTGCGCTTGAGCTTCACCTTATCCGCGATAACATCAAGCTGATCAAATTTTGCAAAGTAGCTCAGCTTCTTATTGTATGCCGCATGAATTTCAGCTTCAGTGGCACTTGGAGAAACTGAAAGAATGAAGTAATGTCCTTCGCTCTTCAACAATTTCTGTTTTTCTTTTAGACGTACAATCTCACTATCATCGTCACTTTTCAATGAAGAGTAGAGCTGTTCGGCTTGTGAAAGTGCCTCATCGACGAAAGTGAGCTTCTCCAGTAAGTCTATCCGTTTCTTGATTGCCTTCTCATTAAGAGGATCCAGTGAGACTGCTTGCTCACAGTGGTCAAGCGCCTTGAACAGATTATCCTGCCGGGCGTTGATTATGGAAAGTATCAGATGAATTTTACTGTTACCAAGTTTGTGCGTGACATCTATTTTGAGAGCATCTTCATGCAGCTTCACAGCAGCTTCGTAGTCTTTCCTCAGAACGGCATTCTGAGCCGACTCCTTGGTCCTGATAAAACTCAACATACTTGCTTTCTTCGATAAGACCAAGTCGCCCATTCCGAGTAGAGGTGATTCAGAGATCTGTTCAAGTATCAAGTTGGCTTCTTTATATTTTTCGGTGTAGTACAAAATCTGGGCTTTTGCGAATAGAGCATCGTTATTACACGGGTTTACGTCTAACAATTCGTCCACTAACGGCTCAGCTTCGCCAGTGTGTCCCATCACTGTCAGAGCAAGACATTTGATCAGTATCGCTGAATAACACTCAGGTGCCATTGACAACAGCTGATCGCACGCTGAATTTGCTTCAGCGTAATGGTGTTCCAGATAAAGTTTCAGTATTCGAATTGCATCCATGCGCAACTTTCTCAACGAAAGCAAAATCTGCTCTATCTTGTCCACCGTGTCGCCAGTAACTGAACTTTGCGAAAGAAGGTCTTGTAGAATGTTCTGGGCAATGACGAAATTGCCGTGGCCTTGATGATAGTTGGCCGCTGAGACGTAAGCTTCAACAGTACCGCTATTCTGGGACACCGACAGAACAGCGCCTCCCATGGTTTCCCTTGACAATTTTTTCTCCAGCAATGCCGAGCCTCGGTTGAGAACATACTCAACATTTTCCGGGCAGAGATCAATGGCTTCCGTCAAGAACAAGACCGCAATGGAACAATTACCTTCACTGAGAGCGTCGTTTGCTTCCTGAATTTTCTTCCACGAGGCTCCGGACGCATCAAGGCCAGCGGGCGCCATTTTGATTCGCCAACTGAAAGCTGCGAAGTGGTGGTCCTGCAATTGAAACGCTCGTCGAACTGTTTCAAATGAGAAACTCAAATGGAAACATTCTCACAGAATGCGACAACAAACGGAACTTCGGTAACAGTTGCTTTCCAGATGAAAAAACAAAACTCACGGTGAAGAGTGAGGGACCAGTTAATGAGTGCGATCTGCACTGGATTTTAAATAATGCTTACTAATTACTTCAACTGAGTCTATAGATGAGTATCCCTTAAACCACTCTGATGACCACGAAAGAATCTAAGCACTGTCACTATCAACATCCAGCTAATCACGAGAGCTGAATTTCTTTCCGTATCCAGGTGACGCCTCTCACAATGGATCACATCTTATCATCTTGAATGCAATTTCAAACTAAAAATTGATATCGAGTCTAAATTCAAGGTGACAGAGTCTATCGCTAAACAGCCCATCGACCGATTCATATTAGGTGTTACATGGCCTTGAATAAGAGGTAGCGCGAAAAGAAACTCTTCAATGCAACGCTTGTAGTTATGTCATAATATCAGGATTCACTGAATAGGAAAACTTGCGAAACCGAGAAACATTTGCTCTCCATCTGAATTGACTAGATGATAAGTTAAACTGGCCCCGAACACAGCGCGAGATGGCACTGCGTTTTGTCGAGCAGTAGAAATATACAACAAACGCTGCGCCATCTTGTGTTTAGTTCGGGGCCAACTTACGCTGTCCACTGCCGGAAGGAAACTATTAAATCTGCATTACTCGATTCGACTGAAAACTTGTCTTCGAAGTGAGTCGAAAGCGTTGTAACAAGAAACTTGACCAAGCAGAGACAAAACTTGAGCAACCGTCTACACCAGAGTTTTAGTTATACCTTTGTTTCACTGTTTTATTCATTCGCTTAGAAATGAACTACATTGCATAAACTAGTCTCCTAGTATGGTTTCCGTTTCCAGTCCCTCATGCCGCTGTTCTGTAAAGTTGAACTTGTCTCCCGATTCAAAGTCAGCGTCTCGAGCCGAGTTCAACATACTGCCAAGCTGTCTTGCAGTTTCGTCTTAATACAGAGTAACAGACTCAACTTCGGCTAGAAACTCGTCGTCAGAGATGGAGACGTCTTCAAGCTGTCTCGACATAGCTATTTCTTGGTCATATTGACTTCGCTGTTTTTCGTCTCTGAGCACTGAATAAGCCTTCTCAACTTCGTTTTTCTTGAACTGCATCTTAGCTTCCACAACAGTCAGATTTTCACATGATGCAAAGTAGCTCATTTTCTCCTCATATGCTGCATGTATGTCAGAATCTGAAGCTCTTGGGGAAACTGAAAGAACGAAGTAGTGACCTTGGCTTCTCGATAATCTCTGTTTTCTTTCAAGATGGTATACAAGTTTGATCTTATCGTCACTTTGCAGCATGAATCTCTCAGTTTGTTCCAGAGCTTCGTCGATGAATGTGAGCTTTTCCAATAATTCTATGTACTTGCTCATCGCCTTCTCACTTTCAGGAGCTAGTTGAATAGCTTGCTCACAGTGATCAAGAGCCTTGAACAGATTTCGTAGTTTGGTATGAATCATCGATAGTATCAAATGAGTATTGCTGTTACCAAGTCTGTGCTTGACATCAATTAGAAGCGAATCTTCATACCTCTGTATCGCAGTTTCATAATTTTTCTCTTTTAGAGCTGCGTGCGCGAAATCATTAGCAGCGACGAACTTCTCCTTGGATTCCATGACAGCTTTAGCTGATTCGCTAACCACCGTCAGAGGGCACACTAAGTACTGCTCGAAGATAACATCGGCTTCGTCATACTTTCCGGCATGGTACAAAAGCTGAGCTTTGGCAACGAGGGCTTCGCTATCCCACGGATTCGCTCCGAGCAAACTGTCCACTAATATTCCGGCTTTGCCATGCTGTCCCAACATGGTCAAGGACAGGCACTTGATTATTTTGGCCATATGAAATTCAGGTGCAACCGACAAGAGCTCATTGCACAATTGGATGGCATACCTGAAATTTCGTTGGAGATAAAGTTCACGAACGCGAGTTGCTTCGAGTTGCAATTGCTTGACCGAATTCAACAGTGGCTCCATCTTGTGGGCTTCTTCGTGACTGGATGCGAGTTGCAGAACATTCTCGGCAAGCACGAAGTTGCCGTGAGCTTGATGACATTCAGCCAATAAGATGGAGCCGGCAATGTTTCCGGGTTCCAGTGTCCGTACCAGAATGGCATCCTTCATGGCTTCGTTGTACATTTTCCGGTTCAGCAACCTCGAGCCTCGCTCCAACCTGTACCCAGCATTGTTTGGGCAAAATTTGATTGCTTCACTCAACAGCCTGATGCCTTTTTCATGGTTGCCTTGGTTCAGGGCTTTGTTTGCTTTCACAATCTTCCTCTCAGCCAGCAACTCGTCGTCCTTTGAAACCTTCTTGGCCTTGACTTTTTTCTTAGCCGGTGGCATTTTCCTGACAGCTGTGTCCGAGACCAGAGATACCCGGAATAAACAAATCTAAATTATTTCAGCAGCTGTAGTAGATCACTGGAAGTAAATCAACTGGATGTCAAAAAAATTCAATTCCTCTGAAGTGATTAAGAACTCACACTTCTCAAGTAGAACGGTTAAAAATTCGATAATGTGAATTCACTTGTTAACCACCAGTTGAATTGTCAGTGAAACAGTGCCATTGTTGAATAGGCCGTGGCAACCGATAATGAGACATGACATCATCGAGTGCAATGAACGCACTGAAGAGTAAAGTTTGATTGTCACATGGCCATTCGTAACCTTAGATCACTCCAGAGTGTCGTTTTGTCACTTAGCCGCTGATTTGAACGTGGAACGTACGTCATGAAAAAAAGTCATGCAACGTTTTGCGTAGTTTTTCAGGTGAGCCAATACTGGGAGCGCCACCTTCCGGATTTCTTCGCAACTGATTATTGAACACCTCAAGATGACTCTGGTACTGTGGTTCGCTCTGATTGCTTCGTCTTCTGTCTCTTTAATAGAGACAAACAAGAGCATGCACTTGTTTATAAATAGAAAAAACGCAAAATCATGCAATGCTTTCTTTTCAACGCAATCATTAGAGCAAATCACGAAAATTATGGGAAATTTTAAGCTGAGAACTTCCGGCACTCGTCCAGTTGAGTGACTTGTAGCCTTCCAAGCTAGGGTGAATAATTGACATTAAATGGAGTTTGGATCTTAGGGTGAACGAATCGAAGCTTCTCGAATTATCCAAAATGAAGGCTCGATTAAGTACACAAAGTTCAAACGCCTTCATGATGTGATATTGCTGTTTTCAGACAAAGCTATCGCCCACTTTCTCGTTGTCTCGTAGAGTGTTTGAACAGTTTAATGTTTTAATGGCACGAGAAGCCTTCTCATTGTAATTGGTACAAGTGATGCAGAACGTTACAAAGCTGATGCAAGCAAGTTAAGCCAGCCTAACTTTAATCCAAATAATAATCGTAATCGTGATCATCAAGTGTATTTCTACTGTTGTATAAGTTCGAGGCTGAGCCGAGTGTCCGTCTGAAACCAGCGGCGCTCGATTTTGTAGCCTCCGTTTTCTTTGAAATCCTCAACAGGACGCCTTTGCACGAGACCTGGAAACATATCAGAATCGGAAAGGTAAGAGCTGAGAAGAGAAGGATACTGGATTTCTTACCTTTTCATTCAGAACCTTTTTTGCATCGGAGGCTTGAAAAAATGTAACGAAGGCGAACACGTCACCATTCTTTAAATCTCTCATGCTGACGCTGGCAATCGGTCCGAATGCGGATAGAGTTCTTGTTAGGTCTTCTTCAGTGATATTACCTCTTGACCCAATACCAACCCAAAGGGTGTGGTCAATAGGATAAGCCCGGTGAGGTACATGGCTACTTCGGTTAACCGCTGGCTCATCAAAAGCAAACCTGTGCCTCGGAAGTCCTCTGGAACTATGGCCGGAAGTAGTAGAAGAAGCATCATCATTAGGAGCGGGCCGCTTCGGTCGAATGTCCAACTTCCGGCCGTTGACACTTATGGACTCAGACTGAACTTTCAAGGCGTTTTCTGCTTCAGCAAAAGTGACGAATGCGTGACGCATATTTCCAGCAGCTCGCCGAATAGTCACAGCTACAACTTTGCCATGTTGAGCCATCGTCTCCTCTAGTTCTCTCTCGGTCAACTCTACGTCAAATCCTGTCACGTAGACTTGACAATCATCTCCGTATGCTAAGTGATTCTTGGCTTTCGGTTTGGGTCCTACCTTCGGACGCACCGAAGGCTCTGTAGCATCGGCTTGACAATTCATCATGGCATCAAAGGCTTCTTGGACAGCCTTGAGCTTTCTCTGGTGCAGCTTCCGTATTGGGCTCGCATCGCGTACATGCTTGTCAGGACCATGAACAAGAGTAAGACGGTCTCGGGCTTGCATGATTTGGTACTTGTTAGCAGTCGCACTGATACCAAGGACCGCGAAGGGGTCTCGTTTGATCCCTTCCACCATTTTGCGCGCCTTTTCCAGACTTTGTTGACTAAAGGCAGAGACATCAGTTTCACGAACAGTTTCCCAGTCAGCTACAGCTTCGTCATACATGGATAATTGCATGTGAGTTTTGGCGCGCCTGACATAGGCTTGTGTGTACTTTGGGTTTGAGGCGATTGATTGGTCACAGTCCTTCAGCGCATCATCAGTGTGACCCTGCATCGAGTTGGCTTCAGCTCGACTGAGATACAGCCTCGCGTTAATTAGCTTGCTGTTGCGATCAAGTGCTAGCGCTTCAGTAAATTTGGCACAAGCATCGTCATAACGAGAAGCCGCGAAAGCTTTCTCTCCTTCGTCTCTTTTACTCTTAAGCAACTCAATTTTCCCGCCTAGCGCAATACCTTTCACATGGCGAGGCTTGTTGGAAAGCAGTTCAGCAAGAAGTTGTTGAGCATTTTCCAAATCGTCTTTGTAATAGGCTAGTAGTCCTCTCAGATAGAGTACATCAGATGCAACGTCTTCAATGTCAATCAAGTCTTGAATGATACCTTCCGCTGGCTCAAAAAGGTTTAGGAATATTGAAGCTTCAGCTTTCAAGACCTGAATTTGCAGAAACCCTGGTGACTTGTCCAGGACTTTGTCACAAATTCGCATCACCTGTTCGTAATTTCTTGCCGCAAACAGTTTCTCCATTTTCTTGATTGAATCCTTCAACCAGTCAAGGCGTTGCAACCATCCTTGGTACGCTGCTTCATCTAGTGTCTTCAGGCAGCCCACTATTTCTTCGGCTTGAGAGATGTTGCCAACCAGTAGAGAACACTTGAGAATTTGGAGATAGCTCCACACGTTTTTACCGTCAACCTCAAGTGCTTTCCAAGCATCTTCCAGAGCTTGAGCGTATCTAGGGACCTTGAGATAAGCATCGCTTCGGCTCAGATAATACTGCACAGTTTCAGGACACATCGCGATGGCGTCGGTGAAGTTCTGAATTGCCTCAAGGAATCGGTTCTCAGCCAACCTTTGAATTCCATCACTATGTTTCAGCTGAGCTTCTTTTTCGCTCATACTGATTTCTGTTTGTGAAGCCGTATTTTCATTCGGACTAGCTTCCGATTGCTGAACCATGTAACAGATGTTTTCTTCGTCGGATACGATTTCGATCGAGTCAGTCAACGAATCGGGATTGTCGTCTTCTCTCTCAAAGTTTCCATCTTTGTCGTCAACATTTTCTTCGTTTTCAGTGATAGAAACGTCAGGCTCGTTGTTCAAGACAACATATTTGCTTTCCGAAAAAGAACTGAACATACTTTGCGACATGCTAGCTTGCATCTTTGTTTTCGCAGTGACCGACTTGGCTTCAGTCAGCAACTCATCGTCAGAGCCTGAAGAGTCTGAACTTTCTTTTGAAATGCCAATTTCTCGGTCGTACCTGCTACGTTGAGTTTTGTCGCTGAGAACGGAATACGCTTGATCAACTTCCTCGCGTTTGCGCTGTACCATCTCTTTTGCAACAAGAACGAGTTCATTACTTGAAGAAAAATATTTCATTTTCTTGGCGTATGCGGCAGAAATTTCATTGTTAGTTGCATTTGGTAGAAGCGAAAGCATGAAGTAATGCCTCTGGTATCGTGACAAATTCAGTTTAGCTTCAAGAGGTACGATTTTGCTTTGATCGTTACAAGACGAATAGAACTTTCTAGCTTGCAGTAACGCTTCGTCGATCAATGTAAGCCTTTCCAACAAGTCGATTCTCTTCGTGATCATCTTCTCATTTAAGGGTTCCAGCAAGATGGCTTGTTCACAGTGGTCAAGGGCTTTGAACAAACTATGCCGACGAGCATGGATCTTCGAAAGTTTCATGTGAATTTCAGAATTACCAAGAGTATGTTCGACATCGATTTTAAGAGCTCTTTCATACAGCTGTATCGCTGATTCATATTCTTTTTTCACTTCGGCAGCCTTAGCTGAATCCAGGGCAGTAATAAAGTCCAACATGCACGCCTTCCGTGCTTGCAATGATTCGCCAAACTTCAGTTGATGATATTCGGAAACTTGCTCAAGCAAAACGTTCGCCTCGTCATAATATTCTCCGTAGTACATCAGCTGAGCCTTTGCAAATACAGCATCATAGTCACTTGGATTTACTTCTAGTAAACTGTCTACCAAATTCCCGGCATCCTCCAGTTGCCCCATCATTGTTAGGGAAAGACATTTGACACGTTTTGCAACAGTGAATTCGGGAGCGAACGAGAGAAGCTCATTGCACAGTGAACTGGCTTCAGTGTATTTTTGTTCGATGCAAAGGTTCAGAATTCGAACAGCGTCCAGTCTCAAGTTTTCAAGAGTAAGCAACATTGGCTCTATTCTGAATCTAACGTCTTCGCTGATCTGCTTCTGTGAAAAGACTTTCTTTAGAACACTCTGGGCGATGACAAAATTTCCGTGAGTTCTGTGACAATCGGCTAGTAAGATGTTCGCTTCTACATTTTCTGGTGCCAATGACCGAGATAAGATGGCGTCCTTCATGGCTTCTCTGTACATTTTCTGATTGAAAAATGTTGAGCCTCGTTTCATAAGATATTCAACATTTTCCGGACAAAGTGCAATGATTTTCGTCAAGATGGCGATAGCTTTCTCATGTTCACCTTTACTCAAGGCGATATTTACTTCCTGGATTTTCCTCTCGGAAGCTTCCTGCGGCTCACAGCCAGAGGCGGCCATATGTATTATAAAGCTGAAAAGATTACAAACTATTAGAAATCCAATCAAAACACACATTCAATACCAACAATTTAGAAAAGCACTTACAAACGCGAATGAGGGACTTATACAATGCACACACTGAATATAATAACAAATGGAACAACAATTGTATCAATCCAGATGAATCTACAAAAGCAAACAAGAACGAGTGAGGGACCGATTAATGTGTGCGCTCTGCATCGAGCGTCATGAGCGATTGAACTCCAGCTCTTGAAACGGTTATATTACGCTTTGAAAATACTAAACCATGTTGAACCTTACACTTCATTGTGACATTTTCAGAACTCAAGCGTAAGAGCCTCAACAGCCTGCAACTGAAATGGCAATAGAAAGACAATATAGGCTGACACGAGGTATTGTCGGCGCATGCGTTCCCCTTGGCAGACCGTTCGAATCGAACTGTACCTCCCGGCCATTGACGCGGCAGTATTTCAACGAAGCTCTGATACTACCTATACTGACGTCTCTACCGGATGTGTACCTCTCCTAGTCCTAAATGTCATGGAAACCTGCACGAAGTTCGAAGAATTCAAAAAAGGAAACGAATGCAACTTGCGACCCCTATCTCGCTTGAGATTAACAGCTGAACTACAAAGCTTTGCTTCCACCACCTATATGATTCTCGAGTCTAGCCAGCAGCTCATGGCATTCAACGCTATACTCTCGTCCATCTTATCCACGGATGTTGCTTCGTGACCATCAGGATGACGCATGAGAACTAGGCGGCTACGGGATTCTGGTCAATCGAGGAAGTTGCAGCGCGTCTCGTGATGAGAGACCGAAAGTTCGCCAATCAACTTCCGACGCGAGTTACCTTATCGTCGCGATAATTCGAGATCGTGACCGTTAGCTTCTAAGAAGCAAACACTGAATCTGAACTTTCTGGAAGCCGTTGATACGTTGCGACAAGTTGTAGGGCCGAAATTAGGGGCAGGGAATGTTTACTAGCTAGAATATGGAAGTTAACCGCTCCACAGAGAGAACTTACTCTCATTTCTACTTATTTGAAGTATCCGTTAAGCAAGATCATATGCATTTGCTAGAATGATCAATTTGCATGACATGAACTTTAAACTTTGATCAAGACAATACAATTACCGCTAGATGGCGTTATACTAATATGGGCTTTTACGGAACAGCCCCCTGATATCAAAAGTGCTTCCGTTTCCTCTAAACTAAGCAACTAGTACATAGTGCTCTGCTAACGATTGCTCATATTCAGAAATTCCTTGCCTTTAGTAACGGAATTCGAACGAATCTCGGCGATCTGACAGATTTCGAAACCCACCACGCCTTCTACCGCTGATGTGGGAGCGAGCACCGTCTCTAGCAGTAGAGGTTTTCGGTCGAATGGTCAACTTCATGCTGTTGAACGAGATTATCGCAGACTGAACCTTGAGGGCATTCTCCGCTTTCGCGAAAGTGACGAACGCGTAACGTTTCGTTCCAGCTGATCGAATAGTGACAGCTATCACTTCGCCATGGTTGGCCATTTTTCTCTCCAGGTCTTCTTCTGTGACCTCGTCATCAAAGCCAGTCACGTGCACCTGGCAGTCGTCTCCATACACGTGACTGGTTTCCGACTGCCGCTCCCTTCTGTCCGAAGAATACCCCCCTCGGTAACCGTAACTCCCTTCTTCTCGGTATTCAAATGTTTCTTCCTCACGGGACTCAGAACTTTCTTCACGGAACTCAAAACTTTCTTCTCTGTAAGCATGATGTTCGAACATGTCTTCTCTGTACACATTACTTGCAAAAATTTCTGGCTCTGCAGCTTCTGCTTCACTGTTCGACATTGCTTTGAACGCTTCTTGGACCGCTTTGAACTTTCGCTCGTGCATCTTCCTTATCGGCGCTAATTCAGTTGGATGCTTATCCGGATGATGAATCAGCACTAGCCGGTGACGGGCTTCTTTAATCTCATCAGCGGTAGCAGTGGCGCTGATTCCAAGGACTGCAAACGGTTTGCGTGTGATTTCATTCATCTTCTTCACTGCATTGTCCAGACCTTGGACGTTCGAAGCGGAAGCATTCGTTTCACAAACTATTTCCCAATCAGCAACGGCTTCTTCAAACATTTCCAACTCCGTGTGAATTTCAGCACGTTTAAAGTAGGCCTTCTCGTATTTGACGTCCAATGCGATGGCTTGGTCACAATCATATTTCGCCTCATCGATGTGACCCAGCTTGAACTTCGCTTTGGCTCGATTGAGATACAGGGTTGCGTTGGTCAATTTGTTAGTTCTGTCGAAAGAGAGTGCTTTAGTATATTTGGCACAAGCCTCTTCATAGCAAGATGCTTTGAATGCTTCGTTGCCTTCGTCTTTGTTTCTCTTGAGTAAGCGGATCTTGACAGCTTGCATCTTACTCTCTGGGTGTTGACCGTATTTAGTCTCAACATCGGCTAAGATTTTCAGGGAAACGTCCAAATCATTCTTGTAGTAGGCAAGAAGACCCCGGATGTAGAGAACGCCTTGCTTGGCCTCGTCATTGTCAATCAAGTCGGCAACGATATCGTCAGCCTGTTGAAAGTCATTCAAGCGCGTCAATGCTTCAGCTTTCAACAGCTTGATTTCCAAGAACTCTGGCGAAGTCTCTAGGATTGCATCACAGAGTTCAATTGTCGCTGAGAAATCAGAGTTGGCAAAGCGCACTCTAGTTACGGCTATCTTCTTCTCAAGGGTGTTGAGATGAGCTGACCATTGCTTGGATGTCACTGGATCTAGACGATCGATACAAGTCACCATTTTCTCTGCTTCAACGATGTTTCCGAACATCAACTGGCATTTCATTATTCGGAGACAAGCGTTGACGCTCTCACCTTCTAGCGAAACTACTCTACAAGCATCTTCCAAAGCTTCTGAATATTTCATGATTTTTAGATAGGAATCGCTTCGGCTTGCGTGATACTTCACATTCGTTGAATGGAGACTGATGGCGACAGTGAATGCTTCAGCAGCTTCGTGATAATTTTGCTGGTTAAACTCCATGATTCCATCACTATATTTTTGTTGAGCTTCTTTCTCCCTCTGACTCATTACCGGTTCTTGCTTTTCCGTATTTCCGAGTGTTGGCGCTTCGCCATAGTTTTTCTCTTCTTTATCAGGAACAATCTCGCTTGATCCAGTGAGAGCATCAGCTAAATCTCCCTTTTTGTCAATGTCATGGTCTTCCTTTTTCTCACGCCCAGAGAGTGAGTCATCTCGTTTCTGGTCTTGAGAGACGACATTTTCTTTGCACTCAATAGCATTCGGTCGAGATAAACTCAACATACTTCGAGTCCTGCTGGCCGACATGTACTTCTTTTTGCTGGCCCACTTTAGTTTAGCTAGAAACTCATCGTCAGAACCGGACAAGTCTTGACCACATCTCGAAATTCCAATCTCGTGGTCATAGAGACTTCTCTTTTTCTCATCAGTCAGCACGGAATATGCTTCATCAATTTCCTTTCGCTTCAGCTTCATCTTATCTTCAACAATACTTAGGCTGTCACAGGATCCAAAGTATTTCATTTTCCCTTCGTACGCTGCGCGAATTTCAAAGACCGTAGCCCTCGATTGTATGGAAAGAACGTAGTAATGGCCTTGACTTTTTGACAAGCTCACTGCGGCTTCAAGACGCTCGATTCTACTCTTGTCATCTCTTAGCGTAGTTATCCTCTTTGTTTGCTCTAGAGCTTCAGCGGCGAAGTTGAGCTCCTCTAATAAACCTATGCGCTCGATTATTGCCTGCTCATTCGTGTTGTCAAGTTGAATGGCAAGTTCACAGTGATCTAGGGATTTGAACAGATTACGCTTCTTGGCATGGACCATAGATAGTAGCAAATGAGTTCTGCTATTAGCGAGGTTGTGCTTGACATCAATTTTGAGTGCATCTTCATATCGCTCTATCGCAGTTCGATAATCTTTCCCTTCAGCCGCTGCCTCTGCAGATTCATTCGCCTGCACGAAAGTCACGACACGTTTCAGTGCAGCTTCCGCTAAATGGCCAACTTCCGGTGGAGAGCGCAGCTCGATCTGTTTTAACATCACGCCCGCCTCGTAATACTCTTCGATATAGTACAAAAGCTGAGCTTTGGCGAATAGTGCTCCACAATCGCATGGATTGACTTCTAACAGACTGTCCGCCATTTTCCCGGCTTCGGTGTGGTGTCCCATCATTGTCAAGGAAAGACATTTGATGAACTTGGTCGTATAACATTCAGGTGCAACTAACAAAAGCTGATTGCACAAAGAATTGGCATCGGCGAATTTTTGTTCATGGTGAAGTTTTTGTAATCGAGTCGCATCTAGTTGCAAGTCTTCTAGTGAGCGTAACAATGGCTCTATCTTGCCTGTCGCGTTGTCGTCGAAAACCTGTAGAACATCCTCTGCCAATACGAAACTGCCGTAAGCTCGGTGACATTCGGCCAATAGTATGGCAGCTGCGATATTCTGTGGTTCTAGTGTCCGGCACAAAATGGCATCCCTCATGGCTTCTTTGCACATTTTCTGACTTAGGAATGTAGAGCCTCGCTTCAGCAAATATTCAACATTGTCAGGACAAAGTTGAATGGCGTCATTCAAGAGTGTGAGACCTTGCTCATGTTTACCTTCGTTCAGAACTTTGTTTGCTTTCTTGATCTTCTTCTTTGCCGCTTCCGTCGGCTCATTGCCATCCGCCATTGAGTCCCTAGCTCAACCGTAGCTAGAGAGATGCCAGTGACTGTATTAGACCAAAACGTGGAGTAGAAGCAAGTCAAACTTTGACAAACCTGATTAATGACTGGTTTCAGTTGTTAGCAAAGTCACTTATCGGTGTGCAAATTTTTAAAAGTTAACCGCCAATCAAAATATCCAAAGACAATGCTAAAGCCTAAAAACATATGAAAGGGGAATACTGATAACTGGTAATATTCACTGAATACAATAACAATCGAGACAATGGCACAGATGCGCTTCAGCTAGATAACGAAAGCAGTTTTGAAAAGTACTCAAAAATGCCAGTTGTTGAAAGCATACACTGAATACAACAACAAATGGAACAATGAGAACAGTTGCTATCCAGATGAATTAACAAAAGAAACAAAAAAGGGTGAGGGACCGATTAATCTGTGCACTTTGCATCGAGCTTAATGAGTGAGCGGTTCAAGTAACACGCATTTGAAACCTATGAGATGTCGTATTTCAACCATACTAGGCCATGTTGAAGCTTTTAAACTTGCAGATCCAAGCTGAGAGCCTTCACAGCCAGCGTGTGATTGGCGATCGACTGAAAACATAGAAGCCAACAGGAGATGGTGTCGGCGCATGCGTCACTGTCGTTCCCGCCGCTGGACACGATACAGCTCGGCCGTAGATAGTAGCTTCGAAGAAGCTCTGATACGATCAGTACCAATATCTCCGCCGGGCTCACACGTAGCTCAGGCAAAGCCAGGGCCGGCGGTCTTACTCCCCGGTTGAAGGCCTTCGTGCTCAGTCAGAGAACACTGAATCTGAAAAAAGGTTTATTATGGTTCTCTAGTCTATGATTAACAGTTCATTGAATGCAAGGCTTGCTGGACAGCTTGGAATCTACTCTCGTTCATCCTTTTCGCAGATGTCGCTACTTGGCCATCAGGATGACGAATGAGAACAAGACGGTGACGAGATTGCATAATCTGGTCAAAGGAGGAAGTTGCCGCGATGCTCAGAACTGCAAAGGGATCCCGCTTAAGCTCATCCAGCATCTTGCATGCATTATCGCGAGTCTCTTGACTAGAGACAGTAACATCGGCATCACTAACAGCTTTCCAGTCAGCTACAGCTTCATCAAGCAGAGCCAATTTCATGTGAATTTCAGCCCGAGTCACGTAAGCGTCGCCATTTTTGGGGTCCAAGAGGATTGCCTGGTCACAGTCTTTGAGAGCATCATCAGTGTGTCCTAGCTTGAACTTGGATTTTGCTCCATCTAGATATCGATTGGGTTTGCTTGAAGAAATGTCATGCTTGTCAGTAGAGCAAGCCTTGACCTCTTTCGAACATGTGGCTTCAGCTGTCTTAAGTTCTTCTTTTCGCCGTTCTTCGGGTTTCAGGAACTCCATTCGCTTAACCAGAGCTTCACTTTTCAGGCGCAAAGAGTCTTCGGTTTTAACAACCTCTAAAATTTGTCTTGCAGTCCCGAAGTTGCTTTCGTGATAGGCGATAAGCGCTTTGACATAAAGAGCATCAGCGTTGTGCGCATCAGTACTCAATATTTTGTCAACAATATCTCGAGCTGTCTCGTTACAAAGTTCTGCAAGCGCTTCAGCCTTTATCAGCTTGATCCGAACAAATTCAGGAGATTTTTCAAGTATCTCATCGCAACAAGACACCGTAGCTTCATACTTTTTCACGGAGAGCAGTTGCTCAGCATTTTCGATTGTCTGCTTGAATAATTCAAGGCGATCAAGCCACTGTTTATACTTCTCTGGATCTAACGTCTTCAAGCGGCCAACAACCTCTTCAGCTTGACTGATGTTGCCAAAAATCAGGTTACAAGCGAGAATTTTCAGGTAGGCTCCTACGTTGTTGCTTTCGAGTTCAACTGCTTTCATGGCATCGGTCAGAGCGTTGGTAAACCTTGATTCCTTGAGATAAGCGTCACTTCGACTGATGTAATATTTCGGTTCAGTTGGACATAGAGCTATAGCTTTGCTGAAACATTCAACTGCATCTTTATAGCTACGGCGTCCGGAGCCACAGTAAAACTGTATCCCGGTTTTATAAATCATTTCTGCCTCAATGCTGATCTGGTCTGAGGTTGGTCGCGAAACTTCGCCATTTTTCACATGAGCTGCATCAGTAGCATCTTTCGTACACTTCTCTACCAGTTTCACATCAATGTCAACGTTGACATCTTGCTCGTCACTTCCGTTTCCAGTCACCGAGGAGGAGTGCGGCTTTTCAACAAAGACAAAATTTTCTTTCGGGAATGAGTTCTTGGATTCAGTGGAATGTATTGACATGCCTATTTTCAGATTTGTTTTGACGGACTTGAGTTCAGCTATCAGTTCTTCATCTGAACCGGAAGAACTTTGATCGTTATGGACTATTCCAATTTGCTGGTCGTATTGCCTTCGTTTCATCTTGTCGCTGAGCACTTGGAAGGCTTGATCCAGTTCTTTTCGTTTCATCGTCATCATACTAGTGACCACAACTAACTCATCACACAATTCAAAGTGTTTCAGTTTCTTTTTATAAGCCAGCCTTACTTCAGCGTCAGAAGCATTGGGCAATATTGAAAGGGAAAAGTAATGTCCATGAATTCTTGACAAGTTCAACTGGCCTTTCAGTCTTTCGATTACTTGACCATCACTACTGGGCAGGGCGGAATAGATGACTTTGGCTCGCTCCAAAGCCATCTCGATAAAAGTCAGCTTTTCTAGTAAATCAATGCGCTTCATGATTGCCTTGGAATTCAAAGGGTCGAACAGAATGGCTTGCTCACAGTGGTCAAGGGCCTTGAATAGATGGCGCTGTTTGGCATGAACCAGGGCTAGCATTAGATGAATTTTGCTGTTGCCGACTTTGTGCTTCACGTCAATTGTAAGAGCATTCTCGTAGAGTGATATAGCTGTTTTGTAATCTTTCTTTTCGACCGCTGTCTGGGCTGAATCGTTAGCCCTGATAAAGTTCACGATGTCATTTATCACAGCCTGAGCCGATTCATCAACTTTGAGCAAATGTCGTACTGAGATTTGTTCAAGCATCACTCTCGCCTCGTCATAATGTTCGGCATAGTACATGAGCTGAGCCTTGGCAAACAGCGCATCATAGTCACAAGGGTTGACTTCTAAAAGACCGTCAACTATGGTTTCCGCTTCCGCATGTTGAGCCATCATTATTAGGGACAAACCCTTGATCAGCTTGGCTGAGTAACATTCAGGGGCAATGAGCAAAAGCTTATCGCACATAGTGTTCGCTTCGTTGTAAGTATGAGCAAGGTAAAGTTGCAGTATTCGAATTCCATCCAGCCGCAGATGCTGAAGCGAGCTCAGTAACGAATCTATGTTTTTCGTTTCCTTGCATTCCAAGTTTCGCAGGATACTCTCGGCAATGATGAAATTGCCGTAAGCAAGATGGCATTTGGCCAACAAAATGGACGCCGCGTCATTTTCCGGTTCTAATGTCCGCGATAAAATGGCGTCCTTCATGGCTTTTTTGTACTTTTTCTGGTGAAGCAAGGTCGACCCTCGTTTCAACACATAATGAGCATTCCGAGGGCAAAGTTCAATGGCGTCACTCAAGAGTGCGACGGCCTCTTCATGTTTGTTTTCACTCAGGGCTTTGTTTGCTCTATCGAATTTCTTCTTTGCGTCCTTGAGCCCAGATGTTTCGGACTCCATTTAGATGAAGAATAATTCCCAGTCCTAGATTTGAAAATGAGACGCTTCTTAGCTACAATCTACGAAGACTAGTTTCTACACACCTGATTACAGTATTAAGTCAGTGAACATTTGATGTTGTCGCATAAATTGTTCTCCCGTTAACTAGAGTTAAAGCAGCACATAATGGCAACAAAGTAGGAAAACCAATGACAGATAGCATTCGCTAAACTTGAAAACAATCCAATGAACAATTAGTAACGGTTGCGCTAAATGAATTCACGATAACACACGAAATATTGAGGGACCGATTACTTAGTGCGGTCTAATGAAGCGTTCAACAAGTTCGGTGATATTTGTTATACTCTTCGTATTGTAATTCTGACTGCTCTAATGAAGTACTGCTTGAGAAGGGTCGACCATTGAACCAATTTTGTCCCGAACGATTATGTGTCCATGTTCGAAACCCGAGTGTCTGTCGTAACTCTTTTTTAGCCATCAACTGGATCGAAGTCATCTGGAATGAGAGTTTATGCGAAAAAGATTTTTCAAATGCCAGTTTGTTTGACATCAGAGGCGTTGCTTCTAGTAAACATTCGCTCGTAGCTCGTGCTGTATTTTGCAATAATGTGCGCACCGCCTCTGGCGGTAAAATGACAAACTCTCATCGAGTGCCAGAGATTCAAATGCTAACTGCGCATGCCCTTCGAATAAGCGTCTAAACTTCAGATTAATGTAAGTGTGAATTATCATCTCTGTCGATAATAATGTCTAGTACTTCCTTGTTTCTCAGGGAAAGTATCGTGATACGGTAACACGTCTCTAGAATTTCTGACTCCAGACAAAGCGAACTTTTAAATCAGTTGACAAAATAAGTAAATATGAATGACATCGTGACACCCTGGCATGTTCTTCTCTTCATAGGTATGTTCTTGCATTCCTTGGTCTATCAAGTGTACTTCGCCGATGTTCACGTTCAACCGTATCGCCGTGATGACGTAACAATCGCTTTCCCCTTTCGGCCAGCTGAGATAACAGGATCACAGCTTATGATCGTTCTTCTAGTGTTGTGTCCATCATTTTTGTGTCTTCACAATCATTACGTCATCGGAAGAGACACATCGTTCCTCTTCAACACCTACATGTTCGGCCTTCTAGCAACGACCGAAATATTTGCCTTCTTCAAGAATGCCACCGGAAGGCCGAGACCCCATTTCTTGGAAAGGAATAATATTAAGTTCGATGCCAATGACCATCAGCTATATTACACACAGTTCAACAAATCTCGCGTTGACCGTCTCACGTTCACCGACTCACGAAGCTCTTTCTTCTCTGGTCACGCTGCTGGCTCCCTCTATGGAGCTACTTTCGTCATCATGTACCTCAACTCCGTCAATGCTACGAAACATCTTGGCGTCCGGGTTGCGCAACTGGTGATATTTCTGACTGGCTGTTACCCAGGTATTACGCAATACAGAAATTACTGGCATCACTGGACTGACGTATTCGCTGGTTACGCAGTTGGCTTAATTATGGCTCTACTATCTTTCCCGAATAGACATTTAGCGTAGTGTCTCATAGCCATTGCATCAGAAAAGGTCAACATGGACGACAAGCATCGCGACCATTATGACATCTAAGTTGTTGAATTAAGTCAGTCAGCTGATGATTTCTCAGCAAGTTGTTTAAATTCAAACCGAGATACTGCATTCAGACATAAACTGAAGTCGAAGCCGAGATCACAATGCTTTTCTTTTTTTCAGTGCAAGGTACTTGCAACCGCATTCCAGAGTTTTGGAGTTCATTATACTGTACTTATACAGTAGTAGTGCTAACGTTTTTGAAAATTGCATTGATCAACGCAGCTATAATTCATTAGTTTCAACATGACTAAATGTGAGGTTTAGGTTTTCAGAACCTACTCCACAAGCATGGTTGACTGGCATATAGCTTGATGTCAAAAATGTTTCACGCTAGGTTTACGACATGTATAGAATAAATACCCCTCCTTCAAATTTTCAATAGCGAAACTGTTTGCCAGTGGCGCCACCCAGTGGTGACTCATAATGGGAAAGCTATAGCGGCGGCGCTGCAGTCGTGTTTAGACGTAGACGTTCAAGTCAATGACTTGAATTGTGCAATTGCTTCACAGCGCTTTGAATTATATTATGTTACCATCATAAATAAGATTTATGTTAGCAACTCACAGTTTTTTTCAGTGTCTATGGAAACCTGTTTGCTGCTGTGAAACTTGAACGAGGGAGTGTCAAGTTTCAGGTTAGCATGAATTCAGTGAGCTTGCTGCAAATCGCCGAACAAGTTGAGCAACATGGCGGAAACAGAGGCTTTGTCATACGCTATTTTGATCTTGATGTTTCTCCATTCGGTGGTGTTTCAAGTCTTCTTCGCCGACGTTCACATTCAACCGTATCGCAGAGATGACGCAACACTTGCCTTCCCTCACAGTCCAATGGAATTATCGCCGAAAAAGATGACGGCCGCAATATTTCTAGTCTCGCCAATACTTCTATGCCTCTTCAATTATTACATCATCGGCAAAGATACAGAGAACCTGTTCATCATATTCATGTTTGGTTTGCTGGTGACCACTGAGATATGTCAGTTCTTCAAGATCACCGTTGGTCGTCCAAGACCGAATTTCTTGGCGCTCAACAAGATAGAGTATGACGTCAACGACCACCAGCTGCACTACTTGACCTTCAAGGAGGCTAAAGTTGACAAGTACACGTTCATCGCCTCACGGGGCTCCTTCTTTTCTGGTCACGCAGCGTGTTCGCTATACGTTGGTGTCTTCTTCATCTTGTATTCAAATGCCATTTACGACAAGAAGAATTATCTTACCCAAATTGGACAACTACTCTTCCTGTTGGTAGGCTGTTATCCAGGTGTTACTCAATACAGAAATTATTGGCACCACTGGACTGACGTCTTCACTGGCTACGTGGTCGGAACCGTTATTGCCTTTTTGTCCTTTTCAAATTACGCCTAACAATAGCTGATTACGTTAATATTGTCTGACGTAATACATAAATCATACTCATACGTGGAGACTGAAACTAACTTGACAGAAAAGATAAATTTCAGCCTTAAGGCTGATGACCAGTCTCCCTAGATGGCGCTACTCACTGATAGTTAGGATTGCCGCTAGATGGTGCACTATTTGTGTGCTTTGATTTTGAGTTTCTGTGACCATTAGGATTTTCGCTCAAGATTTTCTATAGGTCGCGGTGCGAACGATTTTTGCTCCTAACTATAAGCCTATAAACGCAATAAAGATGTGAGACGCGAGCGCCACCTAGAATGGGGAAGCTGTCATGGATGCTTATTCGCCGATGATAACGGTCAGTTACGTCACAGACAAGATTTTCCTATCAGCAGTTAGGGAAGGAATATTAACTCCGAAGACCAGAGAATTTGTCGCAGTTATCTCACTCTTATCTGCATATGTCTGTTTACACAGAGTTCATCTTCAATTACATATCAAGGCAATGACTTACTACGTGGATGACCCATTATATTATCTGCAAATTATCAACTTGGTGCGAAACAAAGTTCAGCTTTGAATTATGTCACCACATAAGAAAGAAGTTCTCAGAATACCCTGAACTGCAGTTTTCTATTAATAGTTGAATTCATCAAACTTGCTGCTATTGTACCAACTCTGTCGACCATGATTCGAGTTATGGATCCGTCGTTTCCTATTATGTTACTCATGCTTCTTCATGCAACGTACCTAACATTCTACGCTGATATATATGTCCAACCATATCGCAGAGATGATGCGACCATCGCATTCCCTCATCATCCAATGGAACTATCATCGCTCTTTATCTGGATACTTTCGTTAGTAGCGTTGCCAGCCCTACTTTGCCTATTCAATTATTTCGTGGTCAGCAAAGGTACGACACATCTATTCACAAGCTTCATGTTTGGTCTACTGGCTGTCACCGAGATATTACAGTTCTTCAAGGTAATGGTGGGACGTCCAAGACCGAATTTTTTGGCACTGAACAATATCGAATATAACGCCACGGACCATAAGCTATATTATATGACATTCAGCGAATCGACCATCGAGCGTTACAACTTCATCGAATCAAGAGGTTCCTTCTTTTCTGGTCATGCAGCTTTAGTGCTCTTCATATGTGTCTTCTTCATCTTGTATTCCAATTCCATATTTGACGAAAAAAGTTACCTTCTTCACGTAACACAGCTACTCCTATTTCTAGCGGGATGCTATCCAGGTGTTACGCAATACCGAAACTATTGGCATCACTGGACTGACGTATTCACCGGCTACGTAGTGGGACTAGCTATGGCCATGTTATCTTTCTTCCGACTGTATTTGCCAAAGGTTGAGTAGGGCTCGATAACTATAAAGAAGACTGAAATTTCTTTATGCTAATTGCACTCCAGAATAAAAATCCAATGCATCCATCTCTATCTCTGCTTTTTCAAAATGAGAGCGCATTCAGAATAGGTTATTTCGGCAACTCGACCTTCATGTCTATGGCGGAGAAGCGTTCCTCATACTCTGAACCGGTATCCACAGGTAATTTGAAAGTCAGTGTTGTAGAAATGTTCAGTTTCAAGAGCAAATCACGGTCTCAGCAGATGGCGCTGTTCAGCTAACATCGAGCTGCACCTTAGTAGACGCTACAATGGCGTTTCTTCGGCTTCTACGAATACCATTGTATATGCCGCTGAATATAGGGGTTCCGGTTCAGCAAATGTCACTTGAGGCTACAGAGCGCGCGGTTATTGAAGTCGTAAAGACGATTACTTATCAGGTAACATGGCCACTGTTGACCTACATGTTCACATTCTCCAGGTGGCAAAGTGCTTGCTTTGCTTGAAGTGTACAATGACATACTATCACTTAGTTATCATGTGATTGCACCGAAACTTTAACTACATATTGCGCACAACTTGGCGGGTTCATCAAACCAGTATAATTAAGGCGTTCTGATCTTCGTACAGTTCAGCAGCTTGCGTTTGCTGAACACAAAGTGTTAACCATGATTCAAATTCTCCACTCTCCGTACGCGTTTATATTTTTGATGGTGCTTCTAACTATCTTTGAGACATTTTATGCTGACATACATGTTCAACCATATCGCAGAGATGATACAACCATAGCATTCCCTCACAAACCAATGGAAATTTCGTCGCTCTTGATCACAGTATTACTGTACGCTGTTACGCCAGCAATCCTATGCCTAGTTAATCAATACGTGATTAGCAAAGACACCAAACATCTTTTCACTACCTTCACATTCGGTCTTCTAGCCACCACGCAAATTGGCCAGTTCTTCAAGGTGACCGTTGGACGTCCGAGGCCAAATTTCTTGGCGTTAAACAATATCGAATACAATGCCACTGACCATGGACTGTACTATACAACCTTCAGCGAATCGAATGTTGACCTCTACACTTTCATCGAATCAAGAGGTTCCTTCTACTCCGCCCATGCAGCCTGTTCACTGTATAATGGCGTCTTCTTCATCCTCTACTTGGATACCATTAGTGGAAAACGAAACTACTTCGTTCATGCTGTGCAATTACTTCTTTTCTGTCTGGCCTGTTATCCAGGTGTTACGCAATACAGAAACTACTGGCATCACTGGACTGACGTCTTCACCGGCTACGTAGTCGGGCTAATAATGGCAACATTGTCTTTCTTCAGATTGTACGCGAGAAAGATTGAGTGATTAATTATGGCGTAAGCTTTGAAATTTCAATAAAAGCAAAATGTTGTTCATTGTGTAAGAATGCAACTCAGTAAATAAACAACAGACGCATAAAAAAACGACCACTAGATGGCGCTTCTGTTGACTCACGAAAAATTCGGTCGCTGTTTACAAATTGAGGGAGCGTTTTTTACTTCAGAACTCATTCATTATGGATCTGATTACTTTTCCTGATTACGACCAGCTAATTGATTTAGTTACTGGTTACAGTGATCGTACTATGGACAGGGACTCTGGAACTTACGATTACTTCAGTGAATCATACATGAAAGAGCGACAAATTGTTAAGCGAGAAAAGCCAGGCTTACGCGACAAGAAAGGAAATGAACAGTTAGAAAATGAAATTCAAATGCTCAAACATCGCGCTCGTAATGTTCAAATGGACTTCGCGAAGATGAAGATGCTAATGACCACGGTAGAACTAGAGCCCGGAAGACAAGAGGAAATGGCAGCCCTGCAAAAGGGATTCATGCTGAAATGTCAAGAACTGTCCAACATGATAGATGATTTACACAAACTAGAGGCAAAGATCAAGAAGAAGACGGCAGTTAAGGGCATCAAGAGAAGCATCTTGTCATCCTTCTTCAGAGTTTTTATATGAAGTCATGACTCTAGTTTGAAATACTTTTGGAGACAAGTTCTTAGGACGCTGCAATTTCGTTGACAACTGTAAAATCATCTTATTGGCCAACCATGGATTTTGAAATTTTCGCAATTAGATTTACAACTTTGAAAAATGCAAACTGTATCTGAAAACCTAGTGCGCAAGACAGAATAAAAGTAAATGACGTCTAGAGTTTGACAACTTTTTTTTCGTCGGCTGCAGTCATACAAACTAATGTTTTCGAAAAATTCGTTCCCAGTGGATATCTATTACTGCCGGAAACCTAGGTAGGAGGAATCATATGACTGTCAGCTGCATGGATTCAAATTGAGTGTGATTGCGCTTTGAGCTGAATACCATCCGAACATGCGCTAATAATTAGACAAGATGAAATGGTAATCCAGTCGAGTAGGACATAAATGACTTAAGTAACTCACAACTTGTCAGTCACAAGTCAAGGACAAAGTAAAGTTGTGTTGAGATGAACATTTGTGCTTGTTTTTTAGCTGCAGTTTTCATGTCTGGGCCGAAATATCACCTGAAACCACGGCCGTGCAATTTGATGCTGGCTTTCATTCGAAATGTTTGAGTCGCAGGAGCCTGACAAAGGCGTGAATTATGTATCTATGACGTCAACGAAAAATATCGCGTCAACTGATCTGTCGATAGGCTTTGGAAAGTCACATCTCGAAACTCGGAACTGAGGTCGCGATACAATGAATGTCAGTTCCAGGATTACGTCACTTATCTGACTCAACCAGTCAAGAGTTTACTTCAACTGCGATCAAGATGCGGAACTAGGTTTCAACGCGATGAATCAGCTGAGCATTGCTCAGTCTCATGGAATCAGCCTGAATCATCCCTGAGTCATGTGCAGAGCTAACTCCAGTATTCAGCAAGACTGACCACTTGCCAGCCGTTTGAGACTCTTGATTGCGGCATCATCATATTCTAATAGTCACTCTATATCATGAGATACTTCAAGAGTTTCGCCTTGTTTTATCTTTTCTGTGCCGTCAAGCTCTCATCAGCCAGCAGCTGCGGAAAGCCAGGCCATTCTCGGAAGAGTGTTCTCATCGACGCTGAAAATCGAGAAATATTCGACGAAGGATCCACTGTCGAATATGACTGCGAACACACGCCGATCGGTGATTTCGTCAGAACCTGCGAAGACGGCAAGTGGTCGGGTTCCATACCCAAGTGCCGTGAGTGTTTTCACCATATTAGCATATTTAACGCTCCTGTTTTCGACAACATAGCGGAACCCATAAATGTAACCGAATTATCGGTCAAAGCTGTCACAACTACAAGAGTCTATTTCAACTGGAAGGAGAAGATGAGAATAGTCGGCTTACAGTTAGCCCTTCGCAGACCAAGTCATCAGTTAGCTTGGCCAGAGATAGAGGTGAAAAGAATTGACGGACTGCGTTCACGGCGCTTGGGTGTAGGTAAAGTTCACAACGAGAACCTCCAACTGGTTCAAACTTTCACCTACATACCCGACGTTCGCGATATTGACCACCTCAACGAAGTCATTGTGAAAACTAACAACCAAATAGCCAATTGCGCTGTCAACGCTCAAGGCCAACTGGTGTCGCTTGATGCAAATATGAGAGGTCCATATTTGTGCATTGATGAATACTGGTGCGAGTTGTATTACCTTGACGAGACCATTGATGATTGTGATACACCTGACACGCCTCCGAATGTCAGAAACGTGTCAACATTCAGAACTGGGACAGTTTTGCATGCAAACTATGAATGTGAAAAAGGCTACCGACTCAAGTTGCCTCTGTCACATGAACGGCCATCCTGTCCAGTAAATGGAGACTGGAAGGTGTATGATTTCAAACCTTGTGAGCAAGTTCTCTGCAACAAAGACGAAACCAATTTCGTGATAGTGAGCGTTGACAAGTCAGCTACCTTTGGCTCACACTTTCCTGTTGGCACCAAGGGTTTCTTGTCATGTTCAACTTCACGTGACCAGCGATACGTTGTGTGTGATGAAAACGGAGTCTGGCTTCCGCAAACCGATCTGTGTGACACTCCATTTTTCAAAAACGATGGTCTTGTCATCGGCTTGGTGGTTGCACTCGGGCTCCTCGTGATTTTTGTGCCTATCATCGGTTACTGGCTGTATCATAGCACTAAGAGGTGGTCCGTGGATGTCGATTCACTCGAGAGCAAACCGGAAAGGTCAGAGAATGAACTTGTAACGTACGCTAATACCTCACATCCATACTACGAACCAATAAGTTATGAATGCGTTGACTATGATGAAACAGAGACACATGTTATAGCACAAGTTCACTGAAATGATAAGCTGTAGAATAAACAATCGTCAATCCATACATTAGAGTGGGACGCATTCTGGAGTCAAGAAGATTAAAAGTGGAACTGATTAGAGATCCATACTACGAACTAATTAGTTTTGGATGCGTTGACTATGATGAAACAGACACATGTTATAGCACAAGTTCACTGAAATGATAAGCTGTAGAATAAACAATCGTGAATCCATACAATAGCTGGGACGCATTCTGGATTCAAGAAGATTGAAAGTGGAACTGATTAGAGGCCGGCAGGGGCCGCTCTTTCTCGTCCCGTCACGACCGTGGCCTGCAGGAATCGTCATCCATTTTGTCAATTTCCAGTGTTTGTTTCATACTATAGTTATGAGAGAGCTAATATTTTCTAATTTTGGAGATGGTGCTCTATGTCAATCGAAAGATCTTGAGTAGGTCAAAAACGCTTCCGCTCATTTTTGACAACATAAGAGCTGTGAACTAGAGCGCTTTTAATTTTTGAAATCCTGAATAGTCCCTCAAAATGCAATTAGTCGAGAGTAGGGTTGCTTATTTTTAATCTATGAACTTTAGTTAATTTCAATTTATTTAATTTACTGACTTAATGAATGCGAAATCTGAGAATGCGGTTGTCCAATATTGATTCATGTTCGGTTAATTTATCTCGATTTATTTAATTCACGAAACAATTTTCAAAACAATGAAAGATAAGCCACCCTCGTCCAGAACTCTCTTAAGGGTATCTGCAAAGTACAGACGTGACAAGGTGAGTGCGTGCTCGGTTGGAAGATTATGACAACTTGTCATAATCAATGTCATTGACAAGGCGAGTGACCGCTTACTTGTTATCCCTGACTTGAGAGCTGATTTCGCCCCAGTTTTCGTTGAAATTGGCAAGACCGATACAGTTAGGAGAGATGAGCAGAGAACTCAGATACTTGGTTCATTTGCATATCGAAGCGACTCTGGCAAGTGCGACTGTAAACGCGAACTGCTCAAGAACACCTGAGACGAGTACAAAAAGAGCCCGCTTGGCATTTAACAGAAGGAAGCTGTCGAGGAAAGTGAACCCATTTTTCCCGATCATAAAGTTTGTGATACTGATACTTGCGACTGTGTTATCATCATGCGAGGACATTGGCTCTCAACAGACTCATAACTATTTAGAAGTACTGAGATTCGCTTCTGCCAACAAAACTGCAGTTGAAAATCAAAAATGTCCTCTCCAAGATAAACCGCTGATGTAGCTTGGATTTCAGACCAAATCACTGACGCCTCTATTGCGCTAATGAGACTTGCGCCGCTTTTTTGACTCAGACCTAGCAAACAGTCATATATCGCTCAAGCGGAGGTCACGTAACTTAGTTATGACTCGTAGATTGACGAAAGTAAACCTACGCCTCAAGATCCGGAGTCAGTTAGTCATGCAATTTATCAGCAGTCCCCGAACGTCTCATTGAGTACCTCATGATAAAAGACTCAGTCCAGTATTTAGCACTACGAATATCTTGACAGTTATTGGAGAACTCTCATTGTGATTACAGATTTGATCAGTTGTCGCTAACAGCCATGGTATACTCTGTCATCTATTCAGTGATCTTCGTCTATGCCATGAGCTGTTCTTCAGCTACGAGCTGTGGCAAACCGGGTTATTCTCGAAGAAGTGTTCTTGTCAACATTGATGATCGTGAAGTATTTGCCGAAGGGTTTGTTGTCGAATATTTCTGCGAAGACATGCTGATAGGAGCCTACACCAGGACATGTAAGAATGGCACGTGGTCTGGTTCAATACCAAAGTGCGGTGAGTAGTTCTACCATATTGGAATGCTTGACATTGCTTTTTTCGACTTTTTAGCGGAATGTCTCAATTTATTCGAAACAACTGCCACAGTTGTCGCAAATAAGCAAATTGACTTGAAGTGGAAGAACAAGAAAAAAATAGTCGGCCTGCTCTTATTTCTCCGAAGACCCAGTAATCAATCAATCTTCCCAGAGGTAGACATTGATCAAGATTCCGGTTTGCCCTCATTTGAGCGTATTGAAGATCGCATGATCGAAAGCTCTAGGCTGATTACTTTAGCAACCCGGTCACCAAATGTTCGCGACGTCAGCAACCTGGACGAAATTTCTGTGAGAACTCGGAATCAGATAGCTTATTGCTCCGAAAAAGCCGATGGCAGCCTTGTTCCGCTTATCAATGAGATAGATGGTCTATATTTGTGCTTCAGTGAAAACTGGTACTTTTTGTTTCACCTAGATGAAAATGTCGACGATTGCGACACACCGGACACACCAGTGAACGTCAGAGGCGTGTCAACGTTCAGATCTGGGACAACCCTTCATGCAAGCTATAAATGTGTGGAGGGTTACCGTCTCAAATTGTCTCAGACACACGAATCGCCAACGTGTTCACAAAATGGCGACTGGACGTCATATGACTTCCAGCCATGTGAAAAAATACTCTGCAATAGAAACGAAACCAACTTCGTCATAGCAACTGTCGACCAGTCCGCTGCATATGGCTCACATTTTCCCATTGGAACAAAGGGCTTCTTGTCGTGTTCGACTTTGCAAGATCAACGCTACGTAGTGTGTTCTGAGAATGGAGCCTGGCTTCCAGCCACAGAGTTGTGTGGCACTCCGTTTTTCCGGAATGACGGACTAGTGATCGGTTTGGTAAGTACACTTGGGTTCCTAGTGATATTGATTCCGATCATCGGTGTCTGGCTTCACCATTGCGCTAAGCGTAGCGCAACTGATATCAAGATTCCTACAAGGAGACATGACGATTCAGCAAATAATAGTGTTATAACCGCCAATTCCGACCATGAAGCCAGAAATCACGAGTTTCCGAGCTGTGAAAATGCAAATTATTACGACACCGGAAATCATAATTAACCAGCGCCTTGCTCATTTTTTGTTTGTCTTGAAAATTATTCAATACTGTAGATTGAACAGAATAAATTGATATTGATTCGAAATGAATCACATTAGTGCAACATGTCGGTCGCGCCGAGACCAAAGAGAACGTAGAGCACCGCTCAGATTTTTTGATTCGGTCATGGGAACAGCTGCGCTGTCTTTCCTGCTATCCAATTCTAAAGTGCCATCACTCGTCCAGTCTTGCCCTTATCGACAAGATTCACCAGCTACGACACAAAATTATTTTTAATCTTTTCAGAAACTAATCCATTAATTCATTAAATTGATCAACGCTCATCAATTGAAAATGAGCCAATCGGCGAACAAGGAAAATTGATGGAAGCAAAGCCTTGCAGGTCGGTTGTTTATCTTGAGCGCATGAATGAAGAACTGAGGCTAGACGTCGTGAACATTGCTTTCATTCCAAAAGCCGCACTTTTCAATTTGTGGACAAATCTTGTTCTGTGATATCATCCAGCTCCAGATAGCCAGGATCCAGCGTTGTCTCAGGGTGATCGTAATCGATGTAGTCATAGTCTGCAGAGCCATTCTGCGTGTACTCGTAATCTGGATACAAAGGCTCTATGTAGCGGACATTCTTCCCGGATGAGGCGTCCAAATGCTTCATTCGCATATCGAGGGCTGTTGGAACAAGTCGGGCACGACGGTATAACCAGCAAAGTATAACCGGCGTAAGTACTGTGAGTAGTAGTACGCCAATCATCAGACCGATGACCAGAGCGTCACTTCTAAAAAGTAGAGTAGCGCATAGCTTGGTCTTTGGTACCCAGGCACCGTTTTCAGCACAAACCACATGTCGCTTGTCCTGGAGAGTCGAACATGACAAAAAACCCTTGGTGCCAATCGGAAACTTCGAGCCACTTGTAGCAGGCTGATCGAAGCTTACGATGACGAAATCGGTTCCGTCTCTATCGCACATGATCTTCTCACATGGCTGAAAGTCGTACGATGTCCAGTCACCATTTTCAGGACAAATCGGTGATTCTTGTTTCAGATTCATTTTGAGTCGGTAACCGTGAGCGCAAGAATAGTTTGCATGCATTGCTTCCTCGGATTTGAAGGTTGACTCCACGAAGGCATTGAGGGGTGTGTCTGGTGTTTGACAGTCGTCGATAGTTTCGTCTATACCATACAACTTGCAACTCCCTTCAACAATGCACAGATAAGGACCTTCAATCCTGGTACCTAGCTGTGAAAAGCTACCTTCGTCGTTTGCCGCACAGTTAGCCAAGTGATTATTGGTCACCACAGCTAACTCATCCCTTCTGTCAAGAAAGCGAACATCTGGTGAAGCCGCAAAAACACGGACTAGTAGAATGTCCTCATCGTCAGCCACAGCCATTCTGACGCCAAAATAAGGGCCAATACCAGTAATACCACGTACGGCTATCTTTGGCCAAACGGACTGATTGCTAGGCCTTTGAACGGCAAACTCTAAGCCAACAACTCTCATTTCGCCTTTCCACGTGAAAACGACTCTTGTAGGCTTGACTGCCTCGGCAGATAATCCTGTTACATTCAGGACTTTGGCTGTATAGAAAGTGATATATTGTTAAACCAAACTTTCTAGCCGAAAACACTCACGGCATTTGGGTATCGAACCAGACCATTTGCCTCCTTTACACATTCTGTCGACCATAAAAGCCGTGAAGTTGCCGCAGCTATATTCGACAATATAGCCTTCGGCGAATACTTCATGACCTCCAGCATTGATCGGAATACCCTTCCGGGAATGACCGGGCCTGCCGCAGCTTGTGTCAATCGAGCAGTTGATAGCATAAATGAGAAACAAAGTAAACAGCACAAACTTAGCGAAGTATCTCATGATTGTCAGTGGAAGTCACTGACAAGCTCTTGACGCTTATGCGGCAAAGAAAAGGAAAACAGCGACAAACTATGTGAAGTTTGCAGTGATTCTGAGCTTGCAATACTCGAGTTTGCCGAGTATCATGAGTGACTCGATGCAGTTTGAGCCGCTTTGAACTGATCCCGCGCTTGGCAATCTATTTCCGAATCTTAAGCCTTGAGTTCCAGGATTTTCTGGCCGATTGACTCATAGCTGCTTGATGTTATCTCCCGATATTACACCCAGATATGGTCACACAACCCATTAATGCAGGAGTCGATAGAATGCTGCTCCGAATTACTCCTCAGAGTATAGTTAAAGAAAGGATGAAATCATGGGTGAAACTAAATTTGCTTAGTTCCACTATATCTACCCTATTCGATGTTAATTTAATTTATGGGGACTGGAGCCAGGAGCGGACGGATTCGATTTGGATATTTGTCCGATCCGATCTCTCACAGATAGTGTTCGACAAATTTGATATCCGAATTTGACAGATATTTGCAGATATCTACATGTTTTAATTTTCTTGCTTCCACAGCAATCTTTCCACCACAATCTTGACAGTTATGGCGAGAAAAAATGCTTGCCCTGGCTATTTGGCTCAAACGTAGGCGTAGTCTTAACAATCAATCTCAATATGCTAGAGTAGCAGAATACTAAACCGTGTCTTACGTCTTCGACAGTCAAAAACAAGAACAAGATCAATCAGCTTTTCCAGTGATCCACTTCCATACAACGGCATATCGATGTGAGTTCTTTCATGGAATGTTAGTGTCATCTTAGAGCTCACTGATGAGGCGTAGTCGAGCCAAGTTTTCAATGCCTTTCTCGGTGAAATATCTTGCTTAAAACATGTAACTGCATGACCCTCTCAAGGGATTACGTCAATTCTCTATGACTCATTCGGGAAGCGGTCCACGGATATCATATTGGCGCCTCTAGTTTCGGAAGTAGGTTGTCAAGTGGTGAATCAGCTTGGAGTCAGTCTCTCGCTATTCTATTTTCTGACCGGAGTTGAAGCTTGTAAGCCATTAGAGAGTGAAGTTTGGTATCGCAGAGTGTGAATAACAATCATGAGAGGCGTTGATAAATTTTTCTTGTTGATTATCGCCTATTCCAGCAAGGGCTCGTCAGCCACTGGCTGCGGCGAGCCTGGCCGTTCTCGGAAGAGTTTGGCCATCAACGTCGGAGATCTTCAAATATTCGACGAAGGCTCCAGAGTCGAGTATCGCTGCCGACACTTGCCGGTAGGTCATGTCGACAGAACCTGCAAAGATGGCAGGTGGTCGGGTTCAATACCCAAGTGCCGTGAGTAATATCACTTATTATTCTACTACTAAGCTCCACACTGAAGTTTGACGATTTGTAGCGGAACTTCTAGATGCTACTGGTTTATCCGTCAGAGCATCTTCAGCCACGAGCGTCTGTTTCACTTGGAAAAACAAGATGAAAGTAGTCGGTGTGCAGTTTGCCGTACGACGACCAGTGAATGCAACTATGTGGCCCAATATAGACGTGACTGAAATAAATGGTTTGGGCTCCACTTCGAAGATGAACGTCAGAAGCGGTGGAAGCGATGAGATACGACTGGTTCGTTTTACTGCTAGATCACCAGATGTTCGTTACCTCGAAGAACTCACTGAGGTAACTGTGAATTTCAAGAACCATGTGGCCGATTGCACTATGAATGCCGTAGGTCAATGGGTCCAACTTCATACCAATATAGAAGGACCATATCTGTGCATCGTTCAAGACTGGTTTGGTCTGTACCACATTAATGAAACTGTCGATGATTGTCAGACACCAGACACTCCCTTGCACGCCATACTCGAGTCAACCTCCAGATCGAAAAACACGCTGTTTCCAGTCTTCTCGTGCATTGAAGGTTATCGACTCAAGCCAACACGGCAATTGCTGACTTGTCCGGAAAATGGCGACTGGACGTTGTATGATTTTCAGCCATGTGAAGAGGTTCTTTTTTGCGACACAGAAAAGACCGACTTGGAAATTGTCAGTCTTGACCAGTCAGCTACGAGTGGTTCCCGCTTCCCAATTGGAACCAAGGCTTTTTTGCCTTGTTCAACCTCGAAGGATAAGCGATACGTTATTTGCTCTGAGACTGGAACCTGGCTTCCGGAAACGAAGCTGTGTGACACTTCATTTTTCCGGGTTGAAAATCTTGTCATCGGTCTGGCCGTACGGCTAGTCTTCGTTGTAATCTGCATGCCCATCGCATTGTACTGGCTATATCGTCACCTAAAGTCTGTCTCACCAGTTACCGAAATACCAATGAAACAATTCGACGCGTCAACCCGTAACGTCTCTGGGTACGATACAGCGCATCATCCAGAATACGATGATTCTTTGCAAACTGAGCCGGCAAACTACGAGTGTATAAGTCTCGAAGCCACGGTAACGAATGTCACTGCTTAGTTCAGATTTACAGATGAACAAAAAAGAATAAAAACGTAAAAATCTGCAGAAGTGCTGGAAATATCGCCGAAAAAAGATTGGTGAACTTCGGTAGATTTTAACTTGCGGTCTTAGTTATTTTCTGATTGAAATTGATGTCATACACAAAAAATATCGGCGACGTGACTCATACTGTATGATCGAAATGCGAATCTGGGTTTTCAGGAGATGAATCAGCAGTAGAGGGTGAAACGGGTGGCTTATTTGCCACCCGGCCCCCGGGAGGATGCGAACCAGCCCCAATTAGGTCATTTCCTTCACTGCGCATGCCCCATTCAGGGAAGTGGAAGCGGTGTTTCAAACATTCCATCATACACTTTCAGCATATTTGTCGCTCCCCAATAGGGACCAGAACGTATGTCAAAAATAGTGTCCAGAATATGTCTTGAAAAGGGCTGAAATGTGCCATGGAATATGCTATTTTTCACATCGAGTTTTCTCAAAAAGTAGTTGAGTTTCGTTTGCATCTGCATCGAGCCATACAGTTGTCATAACTTTACTATAGTTGCATTAGTAGTTCAGTTGCGAAAAAAATAACTATTTAATACGCCGCTACCAGGGCTCATACTCAGGACTCTTTCACAAAAGATCGTCGACACTAACCACTAGGCCATCTCGATAAAAAATTAGCTGCAGAGAATGAAGCATTTTTGAGTGTAGGAGACGCTGATGAGCAAGTCTATTCATGTAGGATCACAAAAGCTGAGCTGAAGCAACGTCCGTTTATTTTATAAGCGATTTCGAAAAATTGTCCACTTTTTGTTCGAGATTTGCCAAAGTTTCATAGCATATTTCATTTTTTGAAACAATCTGAAATTTGTCTTTTATAATTTTACGACCTATGGCATATCATACTTTTTCTTGACCTCAGTACCGGTAATAACCCCAACTATGATACGTCATTTTCAGCGCATATGTTTTTTGATCATTTCTGTCGTCTTTCTCTTCAATAGCTGCTGCAAAGACCAAGCGGAAATTGCATTGCTAATTGAGGCATGCGATTGGTGTCGTGACTCAGAATCAAAATCCGAAGTACAACTTTCAGTGGATCAATCAGCATCAGGCTTCCTCTGACTGGCTTTTGCTCATAGCGTTTTTTAGTCGAAATATCTCGCTTTACGGGGTACGTTGTAATAATATAATAAATAAAGTATCCCGTCACTTTCGATGACTCAATCAGGGAGCGGTCAACGGATATTCACGTCTCTGGATACGTAACGAGATTGACAAGAGATGAATCAGCTTTTGTTCTCGAGTCTTTCATGCTACTGTATTATCGATCTGACTCGGAAAATAAGATTTTTTCCTACTTATAGTTTAGAGAAGCAAGCGTTGGCACTTCAGCCGACTCGGTTACGACTGAGACTAAGATTACCCCTACATGGCGCAAGTTGCCGATTTAAGCTTGTCTTTGTCAAGGCTCCACCAGCCAGGACATATGTGAAAAATCTCTGGACCAATTGTATACTGAAAGTTGTTAAAGAGTAGAGATGAATTTTAAGTTGAATAGAGTTTACTCTTGATTTAATTTTGAGCCCGTGTCGATAATTAATGAACGGTCCCAAGCTTCTTCACAGCTGACCTCGCTGAAGGGGATTGGTCTTTGTTCCTAGTTTAAATTTCGTGCTTGCTGTCAATACAATTAGAACTAGAATTTAGTATTTTCTCGAGACGCGGCAAACAATTTATACTGCCAACTATAGCTCGATTTGCTTTCAGTGATTAATAGTGAGTACCTTTCTCAAAATCACTGATGAAGGTTTCGACCATTCAAGGCACCACTGGCTGGGAGCCGTGAAGTCGGCTTTATTGTTGCACTCATTTTTCGATTTTGAGCCCGGCTCGAGAAGAGGAATGGGTATCGAATCAGACTCGATTGGGTGAACTTTTTTGGTAGTAGTTTAGAGCTGGATACCTGTTCCTACTTTCGCGCTCAACTCAAAATCGGAAACGAGTGAGGCAACAAAGCCAACGTCACGGCTCCCAGCCAATAGTGCCCATGTATGGTTTCGACTGACCTACAGGACACATGGTCAGTAGTGGATGCAAGCAAAGCTGTTCAACTTGAACGAATGTAGGGACTGCCGCTGATGTCGCAAACATTTCTTTAATTAGCAGTACTCTTTTCCAATTTGTGGACAAATCTCGGCCTGTGATAACATTCAGCATCCGATAACAAGGAGGCAACGTTGTCTCAAGGTTATCACGGAATATCTATGTATTCATAGTTAGCGGAGTCATTGTGTGCATGTTCATAAGCTGTATCTGGAAGCTCCGCATGGCGGATATTTTTCTTGGTTGAGGCGTCAAAATGCTTCATTGGCATATCAGCAGATATCGCCACACGTAAACCACGACAATATAACCAGTGAAGTATAATCAGCGTGAGTACTACGACCAATAGTATGCCAGCTATCACACCCATTACCAGACCCATTACCAGACCGTCACTTCTAAAAATTAGAGTGGCGCAGAGCTTAGTCATCGGTACCCAGGTTCTGTTCTCAGCACAAACCACATGTCGCTTGTCGTGCATATTCGAACATGACAGAAAACCCTCGGTGCCAATCGGAAAATTCTAACCACTTGTAGCCTCATTGAACAACTCTACTGACTTACTTGTCGCTCGGCTCCTGTTTGGTTCCAGCTTGAGTCTCAGTGTCGTCTTCCTCGTCATCTTTCTGACAACATTCATTGTCGTCTTCGTCTTCACAGCAATCTCTGGTAAAGAACGAGATCAACAAGGCGAACACTTGGGCTGTTCATTTGAAATACTAACGGCAAATGAATTGGGCATTCTATGTCTTCTTCATCAATTTCACACCATTCAGCATGTGTAGCTGTGGGTGTGATATAAAGTTCGCATTTATAGCACGTGCATGCAGATGGAACGATCGTAACTGCTTACATATGCCAAGTATGACAACCAAGACGCACAAAGATAGCTTGAACATGACTTCGAGCTCACGGATACAATGTCGATCAGTTCAATCAGTTCGCGACTTGAATCAGAGACCTGTATCGAATACCTCGTCGCCGATTATTCTGGTTAATATTCGCAGCAACAAGCACTGCTTTTATACTGCGAATTACCACCATGTTTCAAGCTTGAAATCGAATTGACTCAGTTCTGCATTGCACATGTGATTAGTCAGCCAATGAAACTTAATCAATCGGAACCGGTCATGGCGACAAAGGCTTCATCCTCCCCACGAAACATTATCCAGTTTAAAGTTGATAACACCGTGCGTAGCTCGCTTTGATGATGAGTCATGTTTTCAAATTTCAGTTAACGTCGCAACTGTGATCAGAACACGACGGCTCTCTGATGGAAACAAGAACGGCTTGCTGAACTATGCTTGTTTCAATGGACTCTGGGACACTCGAATTTTGCTCTGGAAGTAGGCATATTTATATGAGGACATCTCTAGCCAAATACCAGCCGATGGCGTTTTTTGATTCGACAAGTGACCGCTATTCCATAATCTCGCAAATCATACACATTGCCGCATCTGTTGATCTTTATGATGAAGTCTCTCGATCATGTTTAGTCGTCCCACAGCTGAGGAGACACGTGATCAAACCTGACAGTTTGCTCCTAAAATTGCGGCCCTAACATACAATAATACGCTATACATCGCCTCAGCCCCCAGCAGCTGACTTTTCTGTCGGTCGTGGAACCGAGCGGCTATGTTTTGCTGGGAATGACTCAGATTGCGTCAAGTGTAAAGACTCAGGACTCACTCGAGACTCGAAAAAGCTAGTCTCTAGAGTCTTCTCTGCTTTGCAAACTGAGTCTTTGAGTCGAGTCTGAAGGACTCGAATCTAGAATCACAGGACTCGAGTCGCTCAAATTGCCCATCACTACTGGCAAGAAAGAACATCTTGCTACTGTGTTCGAACGCTAACGTCGTTTGCTCAGCACTACCGACCGCGGATATTGTAAGCCTAGTTTTCATAGCGTTTTTCAGTCGAAATATCTTGCTTTACGGGACCGATAAGACATTGCAATAATATAGTAAGTCAAGGATCCCGTCACTTTTCGATGACTCAATCAGGGAGCGGTCAACGGATATTCACGTCTCTAGATACGCAACCAGATTGTCAAGAGATGAATCAGCTCGTGTTCTCGAGTCACTAATGCTACTTTATTATCGATCTGACTAAAAGCTTGTCAGCCATTAAGGAGTGAAATTCGTGGTATCGGTATCACAGAGTGTCCATGAAAATCATGAGACACGTTGATAAATTTGCCTTCTTGCTGATTATCGCCTATGCCAGCATTGGCTCGTCAGCCACTGGCTGCGGCAAGCCTGGTCGTTCTCGCGAGAGTCTTCCAGTTATTTTTGGGAATCGTGAAATATTCGACGAAGGCTTCAAAGTTACGTATCGCTGTCAGAACTCGCCGGTGGTTAATGACGACAGAACCTGCGCGGATGGTAGGTGGTCGGGTTCAATACCCAAGTGCCGTGAGTATGATAATTTGTAACTCTACCACCAAGTTTCACACTGAGTTTTTTGAGGATGTTTAGCCGAACTTCTCAATGTCACTGGTCTTTCTGTCAGAGCATCTTCACCTAGAGAAATACATTTCACTTGGAAGAACAAGATGACAATAGTCGGCGTGAAGTTCGCTTTAAGACTTCGGGGAAATGAAACTATCTGGCCAGATATATTCCCCAGTGAAATGGAGGATTTCGGTTATAATCCGAGAATCAACGTGAAAACCAGTAGTGACGTAAAAGTAAAGCTGTTCCGTATCACTGCCACATCACCAGATGTTCTCTACTTCGGAGAGCTGACTGAGACTACTATAGAAATCTCTTACTACGTGGCCGATTGCGCCATGAATGCTGAGGGTCAATGGTTCCAACTTTATTCCAACATCGATGGCCCATATGTGTGCATCGTTCAAGACTGGTACGGGCTGTACCACATTAATGAAACTGTCGATGATTGTCAGACACCGGACACTCCCTTGCACGCCATACTCGAGTCAACTTCCAGATCGGAGAATACGCTGACTCCAGTCTTCTCGTGCATTGAAGGTTATCGACTCAAACCGTCACGGCAATCGCCGACTTGTGAGGAAAATGGCGACTGGACGATGTATGATTTCCAGCCCTGCGAAGAGGTTTTTTGCGACAAAGACGTGACGGTTTTAGAAGTTGTCAGCCTTGACCAGCCAGCTGCAAGTGGTTCCCGTTTCCCAATCGGAACCAAGGCTTTCTTGTCTTGTTCAACCTTGATAGATAAGCGATACGTTGTTTGCGCTGAGAATGGAGCCTGGCTTCCGAAAACTAAACCGTGTGAAACTCCCTTTTTCCGTACTGACAATCTTCTCATCGGTCTGGCCGTATTCATAGTGTTAGTTATAATAGGATTTTTCTGGCTATATCGCCGCACACGGAATGTCTCACCTGTTTCCGCAATACCAATGAAACACTTCGAAACGTCAACCAGGAAGGTCAACCAGTACGCGAATCACTCAGAATACGATGATTCTTTGCAAGACGAGTCTGCAAACTACGAGAGTATAAGCTACGAAGCAGCCACGGAAACAGATTTCACTGCTTAACTCAGATTAATACATGAAGAAATAATTTTAAAAATGATAAACTGTGAACATATAGTTGGATATAGTATATAGTAGTAGATTTCTCGTCTCAGGAGCACTGACGTGAATTGTGTTTGAATAATATTGAACATGATACTCAATCACAGACTAAAATACCTAAGAACTTTAGGAATATTTCGGAATTGAAAAGTTTTATTCCGACCCCCAAATCAGATAACGTTATATCTAATAAATGTCGATCGAATCATCACATCGCCTTAAACTTATTAGGTTTGGCTGTTTTAGCGCTTGACCCCTCCCTTGAACGGATTGCAATGCTTCCAATCTACACTACCTCTAGTGTCCTTTTGAATGAAGCCTGGGAAAATTGGAGATGAGGGTCTGGTGATTCAGCATTATGAAGCTGCAAGTGACTGCCCACTCGTGAATTGGAAGAGAAAAACTTTGCAACCTTGTCGAAAAATGAAGCAATTACGAGCGAGTTTTCGAACATATTGCAGCATAGATTTTGAGCATACTCGGAGTTTCTCAATAGCTGCTGCAGCTACAGTCCACGGGAACTAAATTTACAACAGAGCGGTGACGCATGCAATTGGCGAAGTGACTCATGAAAGTGCGAATCCAGCCTTCCAGGGGATGAATCGTTGTCAGCCTTCCTCTGCTTGTTGGTGGAAGTGACTCCATTGGGCAGAGTCGAGCAACCCTAGCCAGTCAGACAGTTGACATCGAAGCGAAGGACCGTTTCTAAGAGGCGATCTGTTGATTCGATTTGAGATATCTTTTCCAATTGCAATTTTTGTCTTTTTAGCAGCTTATCAGCTGTCTCGAGACAATTCAGATGACCAATATTA
>JAIUWE010000102.1:0-79946 GCA_022750525.1 Halotydeus destructor | reverse complement strand
TTTTCCAACACTTAAGCACTTGCTTACACGATACTGGAAGCCACCGGTCTTGCCGAAGCCCAAGTGTTCCTAGACGACATGGCAGAGACGGCTAGAGTTCTATTCGGACCCCAAGGATGGCTCAAGGTGAAGCAAGAGCTTGACGCTGATGACGTATTGACAGAAATAGCAATGCTCAGATCGTTGCGGTGAGACTTTTTCTTCAAGATGTCCGACTGAGAAATGGGAAACTTTCGGGATGAAGGTTACCTTAAGTGGTGTTAGCTGATTAATTGTTGATAGTTTGAGCACAGTTTATATTGCACTCGAGCCAATGTTTTATGAACTAACGGAATCACCCAAGTTTCATTCATCCATGCAATCGGATTTGAATTTCATTCGGAATTATAATGATGCAACTTAACACTTCAATTCACACAACTTGTCACTCTCGACGAACAACTGCTTACTTAACATATTTCAAGACATACAGTACGTCGTCGAATCTTTCCAGCTATAAAACTTGACAAGCACCTGAACCAACATTCGTATTTGAGGCGAAAGTAACGATTTGGAATGCGTTCTTTTTCTTTCGCAGTCGTAGACGAACCTGGGAAATGTGAATCAATCAGCTGTCTGGAATGTGACATAAATATGATAGAACCTACTGTTAAACAACTGGCGATGCGAAACCTACCCGGCACACTTCAGGCCCCGTTCTGCCCACCCGATCCACCCGCGGATCATTTGCATTCATTATAACTTTTCAAGATACACTTCATCTGATATTGCCGTAAGGAGACTGGTATATAATTAAGGTTTATTCGTGTCATGTCAAATGAAATTATCAAAATAATCCAACAAAGCGAAGCTGACGAACTGTGAAAGCAAATTTCAGCTTTGGAGCTGAACTTGAGTGAATGCCATCTTTCTATTGTATACCTCAAGCATCGCAAGTGTGTTTAGGCCTTCGAGTGGGAACAAGGTCAGCGTTTATTGAGATCGACGACAGAGTTGTCGACGACAACGCTGTCTATGAGGACAATCGTCACTTTGCTTGCATGATAATGAAACTTCCAGACGAGCAGCTCGTTTAGGGTTGGTATGTTGTAGCTTTTTCTTCCGAGTCTTCGTCCTGAAGAAGACAAATATTAACCTGATCGATATAATCATGCTTACCTCCTCATTTTCAGAAGCCGTCTCGACGTCGTCATTGTCTTGTCCATAGTAACCAGATTTTCCTCTGGTCTAAGAAACGACTTTGTGACTTTCTTGGGATATAGCTACACTTACCCAAGATGCGCTGATAATTCCTACCAGAAACAGGAAGACGAGGACTCGTATGGCTTGCATTCCATGAAGATCACCAGGTTTGGTGTGTGATAAAGAAAAAAGGCAGTTTATATACGTGAAAGCCAGGATATGCCTCAGCCGACGATTTTAACGTCAAGGTCAGAATAAAAAAATAATGAGTCTGTAGTATATTTCACAGTGTAGACACAGGAAGCGGAAGTCAGGCATCGGGTGAGCCGGATAAACAAGTTAGACTCAAATCATAAGGTTCCCGGAGAAGCCAACTTCTGGTGCTCGAAGTTTGTCTATCAATTACTGGGATCACTAATTAGAAGTGGCGTCAATTCATTTATTCCAAGCGTAAAAAGTACTGAGCATTCCTGACACAGTATTCCACTTAATCGCGTTCATTCTCAACGTGAACCACGAGTTTGGCCGAAATCTGAGCGGCCAGAGCAGCGCTGCCAGCGGCGACAAACCGACGGCTCATCACATCAAAGGTGCCGCCCTCGGAGTCCACAATGGTACCTCCAGCTTCCCGTAGTATGACAGCACAGGCAGCCATGTCCCAGCAATGGATGCCAAAGCCGTACGTACCATCGGCAGCTCCTTCAGCTATGAAGCAAACATTGATTGCGCATGAGCCATAGTCTCGAACGGCATGACAGTTGAACAGGAAGGCGTCAAAGTTTTGCTTGGCAGCCATTGTTTTCTTCGGGTCGGCGTCCAGGTAAGCTCCACAGATCATCATGGCCTTGCTCAAGCCCTCACAAGGGGTGACCCTGATTGGGCGGCCATTGCAAAAGGCTCCACCGCCCAGCTTGGCGGTGTACAGCTTGTTCAGGAATGGACTGTAGACGATGCCTAAAACCAGTTCCTTCTTCACGGTGACACCGATGGACACGCAGGTAAACGGATTGGAATGGACAAAGTTCATCGTACCATCGATTGGGTCAATCATCCAGGTCGGCAAGTCGGTCAACGGTTCTCCGGCCCCGGCGCTGGTGCTCTCTTCGCCAATCGTTTTGTGTCCTGGATAAGTGGCCTTGATTTGGCCAAACAAGTACTGTTCTACGGCCACGTCCGTCTCGGTGACCAGGTCAGTGTCATTCGACTTCGTGTCCACCTTCTTGGCCTTCGAGTAGGCGGCCGACATCATTTGTCCAGCTTCCATGGCAATGCGAATGCCAAATCTCTCCCACTCAGCGAGTTCGGCCATTTTGCTAAAGGTAAGTAGTTCGAAAATAACACAAATACGCCTCTGCGAGGGGGTCGTTTCGAAGTGACTTGATGAACACACAGCTGACGCTAGGATTCCTAGGACTTTAAGGACTAAGACTAAGAATTTCCACTGGCTGCTCAGTGAATGCCTTCGCTTTGTCTTTTCGTTGCCATGACAATTAGGATTAGTTCTCCTGACGCCACCAAGCGTACATTTAACGTATTACATTCTAACCCAGAGATTATAGAATTGCAACGACTTTACCTTGAACAGAAACTATCCGTAGATTGAGAGTAGTGATGGTCAACCGGACTTGAACAGACTATCAGAGGCGTCGATATGCAGTTGAGACTAACAGACTAAAAGTTGTAGCGCACGCTTCAACTACTAATATCTTGGTCTACTTTGTCGCCTTGCCAGTTGTTCTTTCGGAATGATAGATGCTGAGATTACAGTGACCATCGCATGCATGGTTGATGTAAGGTGTATAAAAAGTTGATTGAATGGACACAGCATGTGACACGGATTATGTTCAGAATTAGACTTTCTTTACTGATACGTTCACGACTAGCAACGACAGATGGCTGTACAGTCGAGGCTGGAGCTGGTTATCCAGTGGTGGTAGTAGTGGCACAGAAAATTGTGAAACAAGTCTCTGTTTCTTGTTGGTGGCCATAATAGGGTTGATTGTAGCCGGGTCCTCCGTATCCGTATCCGGTGTCATGGCTGGTGGTGGAGCCTATTCCGAGGAACTTGTTGGTCGGCTCATCCGGCTTTCCTGACTTGTCCACGGGCTTGACCATCTTCAGTGAAATAGCTGAATAGCTTGAAATTAGCAAACAGACCGCTGGGTGTCGACTTGAAAGTGTTACGACCGGTTTTCAACACTGACGCTTTTATGGCGTGATACCCAGTACTCCGAACAGTGTGGAGCTATTTTTGACCGCGACATCTTGACGGCTTGAAGAGATATGTTTCAATCAGCCTTTAGCTGTCAGTCCAGGCATACCGTCAAGCGAATCAATTGAAAAAGCAGCGTACTGATAAAACTTTACTCATGACACCATTTGTAATCTTTTCTGACGCCTAGAGGTTGTAGAGCGAAGATTACACAAAATAGCTTGCGTGTATCTTTGGTATTTAACTATTCAGTTTATCCAGTGAAATACGTTTTCATCTTGACGACATCTTTGCCTTTTCCGGAAATACTAAGCAAACGGTCCCTTTGTTTGCTGTGCAAAAACAATTTTTAGGCGACGCCGTTAGTCAATGAAAGTATCTCAAACAAAGTTCTATATTTCACCCATGATATAGCGTTTTAGGGAAACAAGAGAGCCTAAAACAGAGTGACAACTGGCCCATTATGTGTTTCGGTTGTCACGCAACGATCACGAAGCCTCACGCAAGAGCGATGTTTACTCTACGGGAGTCGCCGTTGAGTTGAACTCGACGGTTAACTTAAATCTCAAGTACGTCGAATTTTCCTTGTCAGAACACTTCTAACCATGTTCTTGATCACTTGTCTAATATTGTCTTTAGCGTCGTATATTGAAGCAGAAAAATCTGAGCTGTACACTGTTCGAATAGTTGGCATATTTGTCGCTGGTTCTGAGCTGCCGTACACTTTGGAACTCGCTCAGCCATCAGTAGAGATAGCCATAGAAAAGGCTAGAGCTAAGTTCTCGAATATCCGATGGCTAGAACCGTCCTTTCGAAACGGCTCATCTAGATGTACTTCAAACTATGCTGGTGTCTATGCGGCCGAAGAGTTCTACAAGGACAAAGTGACCGCCTTCATTGGCCCAGCTTGTGGGCTGGCTCTGGACCCTGTCGCCCGAATGGCGGCCCACTGGTAAGTGATTGCAATTCATTCTAACTATGTACAAGACATTAATGATATATCATAAGGAACATACCTGTCTTCACATCCGGTGGATTTCAAAATGAGTTCTCAAGAAAGGACACCTTTAGAACTCTGACTAGACTGTCGACGTCACTGGAAAAGATGGGCACCTTTTTGCGAAAGGTTCTGGACCACTTCAACTGGACCCATGTCGCCATATTGGTTCACGAGACTTCCGAAATGTTGACCTTGATTCACGGAGCACTGCAGGACGCCCTTGACCAAGCTGACACCATTAGTTACGAGTCAATCGAGATCAAGCGGTCACTAGCTAAAGTGAATCTCACTCGAATTCTACTCGACGCTGCTAAAGAGTTTCGAAGTGAGACAAGTTGCACTAAGACTTCTATTAATCTTCTCTTTAGTCTTTGTCATTGTAGCTTCTGGTTCGACGCTGAGAAAAATACTCCTCACCGCCCATGACCTGGGCATGGGCAACGGTCAGTTTGCCTTTATCGGTGGCCAGCTGTTCCGGAACACCAGGTCTCTGGGAAACTTTTACTGGTTCGAACATGGCGACCCGAGAAACGAAGACGCCAAGAAAATCTACCAGTCGCTGCTGTTGATGTCGGTTCGAATGCCAATGTCTATAGAGCACGAAGACTTCGTCCGTGATGTCGTCGATCGATCGAAGGCTCGCTTCAACTTGTCATATGAAGAGGATGACGTGAACTCCATCTTGGGCGGCTTTCACGATTCCGTGCTACTCTATGGCCACGCCTTGAACGAGTCATTGACAAAAGGAGAAGACCCTGATGATGGCCACGCCTTGATGGCTAAGCTGCGCAATCGAACATTCGATGCTTTCATGACAGGGGACATCTATATAAATGCAAATGGCGACAGAGACACCAACTTTGTATTGCGAGATCTTGACCCCTTGACCCTAACTATGGTCGACGTCTTTACATTCTACGGCAAAAACGACACTCTGGTCGAGAAGAAGGCCATCTACTGGCAGGGCGGGAAAGGTCCGCCCAGTTCCGTGCCCCTCTCTTGCCTAATGGCTGACCCCGAGTGTTGGCCACTCATTGGTTCTCCCGCTAAGCTGTTGACCTCTCTGGCCGGCATCATCATCCTATTGGCTACCCTGACAGTTGGTGTGGCCCTGATAGTGAGAAGGAAGATCAAATTCGAATCTGAACTGAACTCCTATTGGTGGAGAGTTCGTGCCGAAGACATATTCATATTAGAGGGATCAGAGAAGAGCTTTGACCAGAACTTGTCCCAGACAGACAGCGTTCGCGTCCCCTGCCCACTGGTCCAGCCCAGCCCACTCAAGTTTTTGACGGTGCAGAATATACCGGTCAACGGTCCTAATGGTCAAAACTACTTAACTGCTCGTAAAGGCATGTTCAAGGGCATGAAAGTGGCCATCAAGCCAGTGGCAATTAGGAGACTGTCCCTCAGTCGCAATTTACTAATAGAACTGAAACAGCTGCGAGACATCTGCCACGAAAACTTGATTAGGTTCATCGGACTCTGTCCTGATGATGGAAACATTGCCATTCTCACCGAATTTAGCCAGAAAGGAAATTTGAGGGTAATCCAGTCTCACTTTGCTCTAATCAACTAATCAAGACTGTGATTAGGAACTGCTAGACAATGAAGCCTTCAAGATGGATTGGCCGTTCCGATTTTCCCTAATTAGCGACATCTTGGAAGGTCTGATATTCATCCACAATTCACCTCTCAGCTATCATGGTTTGTGCGATCAAGCTCACTGATGTTAATCACTAATTACACCCATTTCAGGTCGACTCAAATCAACTAACTGTGTAGTGGACCGCAGATTGGTGATCAAGTTAACCGACTTTGGCTTGAAGTCACTGTTGACTCAAACAACTTCAGACGCTGTTGTTGATGCTCGTTAGTATATGTTTATGATTAGTTGATTACAAGTATCCAATCACAGGCCATCTACTGTGGACCGCACCTGAACACCTGAGGCAGAGAAGACCGGAAATACGAGGCTCTGTCAAGGGTGACCTCTACAGCTTTGCCATTGTTCTTCAGGAAATTGTGACCCGAACTGGCCCGTTTGAAACGTGCCGGTCGACCTCCCTTGAGTCGCCATCTTGTTTTCAACCGTCGCTGCTTGACCCTAGAGAAATAATTCAGCGAATCAAACAAACCTCAGATACTCCCTACCGACCAGAAATTCCGGAAGACGAGTGTCCGCCATCGTTGCTGCAAATGATCAAGAGTTGCTGGGAAGACTCGCCCGCTGCCCGTCCACCTCTAGATGTGGTCAAGGGGTCTTTCAAGAGACTGGCTCGCGAAATGGCAACTGGAAATTTCTTGGAGTCATTACTGTTGCGTATGGAACAGTACGCTAATGACTTGGAGCATTTAGTGGAACAAAAAACGGCCGCCATGTTGGAAGAGAAGCGCAAATGCGAGCAGCTTCTGTACGAAGTGCTACCTAGGTAAGATGGCAATAGTGAGACCACCCATAACCTTTGTTGCTCAGATCTGTAGCCGAACAGCTGAAAGCTGGAACTCATGTCAGGCCGGAAACGTTCAAGTGCGTCACCGTCTACTTTTCGGACATATTGGAATTTCCCAGTCTTGTTGAACAGTCCAGTCCCATCGAGCTTGTCCAGCTCTTGAACGAGCTGTACTCTTGCTTCGACTCGATACTGTCCAACTTTGACGTCTACAAGGTGGAAACCATTGGCGATGCCTACATGGTGGTGAGTGGTCTTCCGGTCAGAAATGGTCCAGAGCATGTGCGCGAGATTGCCCAGATGGCGCTAGCTCTGCGCGATGCGGTCAGCTGTTTTGAAGTGAGACACAAACCGGGCCACAAGCTGGGCCTGCGAGCGGGCATACATTCGGGCCAGTGTGCAGCCGGCGTGGTGGGCATGAAGATGCCCAGATATTGTCTCTTTGGAGACACGGTGAACACTGCTTCACGAATGGAGACCACCAGCGAAGGTGAGACATATCCAGGGACCGTTCATGTAGTTCATGATGTTATCTTTTCTAGCCATGAAGATTCATGTCAGCGAACCCACTAAAAAATTGCTGGATGTGTTTGGCACGTTTGAACTGACACTTAGGGGAGATGTATTGGTCAAGGGCAAAGGCAAGATGACCACTCACTGGCTGGAGTCTGAAAATATCTCATTATCTGTGCCAGGCAATTAGAACTGTTGATTAATGGTTGTAAGTGACTCTTTATCTCAAGGTTTCATTTCTTCAAATCAATAAATGATATTTATTAGTTGAACACAACACGCGAAAATTTCAAATAGAATGAATTACGCTCACGACCATCGATTATAGAGAGGTTATCAAATTGAGCTCCTATCTGTTCAGAGATAGAGTAAACGGATCTTTGGCGAGAAATTGCATTCGAGCTAAATTCAGTGTTTTAACCAATCATATAAAGCAACAAGTCAACCCATCAGATTGCAAGCTTGCAAAAAACTTTTTTCGCACTAATAGAACGGTCCCTAGCAACGGCTCGTATTTATTGTTGCTAGGCTGTGTTGCCACCCACCTGCTGTCGCGAGGCCTCGACAGAACTGAATGATGAACTCGACATCTTTGAGTGACCTTAATGATGACATCATCATCAAGGTTTTATATTACGTTCCCTCAATACGACAGCTGGTTCACTTCGAGATGACCAGTGTCAGATTCAACTCGATGACGACCTGTCACATGCAAACAATGAAGATTGTCGACTTCCGAGAACCTGTCGAACGTGGTTGCAGTCACGCGAAGAACCTTGAGAGCATAATCATGCAACGATTCTCTGACAAATTGGTGAGAATAGAATGCTACACTGACCAGGCTTGTGAAATTGAGATACTGCCTCAGAATCACCCGAAACTGTTTCCGAAGAATATGTCACACATTCGCGCACGCTTGAATGACGAACAAGGGGATCAAAGTGATGACATCAAAGAACGTCGCCGAAATACTAGTATGGTTTATGAGAAACTCTACAGTGAACGTAGCAATCCTGTTAGATTCAGTCCGCATCTAGTGATAGGCCTTCGTGACGAGATAGAATGCGAACAGAAATGTATCGAAGCCTGTTATCAGTTCGTCATGCAAGACGAAGACAAAGAACTATTCCTCGAAGATTTTGAGGCGGTGAAGTGTTTGACAATATTACGGTTTTACGACTATGGTGACGTGCGAACAGAATATCTTCCTCTGCTGACCAGTTTGTTTCGTGGACTGAAAGAGCTTGCGCTCGACATAACTTCAAAGATGTATTTCGAAGAAGCTATGAAGCTGAAGAATGCCATAGAAGATTTGAATATCACTGTTTCACTGAGGATCCAGCGCCGGAGTCTTCCTGGCGATTCCATGCTGATACTTGACAGCCATATTAGCCACTTTCATTTCACGTTTTGTGACATCACAGCACTGATCAACTTGAAGGAGCTCGTGATAGACTTTTCCAAGTCACCTGCAGATATGAACCGTCTCCTTGATGTCCCCAAAAGCTTAACCAGTATTCAAATTCCGTATCTGAATTGGCGCGATTCTGATAGTGTCGCAGATTTCCTCGCTGCCAATGGTGGTCAACTAGAGAAATTCGAAATGTACGGTTTGGTATATGCTGTGTCAAAAGAAAAGGCCGACGAGCATATGAAGAGACTATTGGAAGCCATAGGAGATAACTGTGATAAGCTGAAAGTTCTACATCTTAACTACAATGTGACTCCGTCTATATACCTTGAGTTTTTGACGCAATACCTGGAAAAGATTGGCCCTAGTTTGACTGATATTGAAATTTGTTACGCATCTCTCACTGATGCTGTGATAGACACCATCGTTCGCTGCTGCACGATACTGAAAAGACTGTACTTGGAATCCAATCAATCTGATCAATTCAATGTTGAACAGTCATATGAAAAGTTGAAAACTTTAGGCAAGCTACAAGCCGTCACTTTGAGAATCAAGTACTACTGAAGTCTTATAGGTTTTGAAGCTTATTTGCACGTGATTATGTTGAACGACATGTTTTCTGGCTTGAGCGAACTGAAGCTTGTCGTGGACACAGAGTTCTCTTTGCAGCAAGCGAGACGCCTGAAAAACTTCATATTAGATTCGACAATACAAGCGTCTCTACAAATAGCACAATTTGGTTTTCTTGGTGAAGGCTCGCGAGATATGGTTGGAAGTTATGTCAAAGAATACTTTTACAACGTTCGACCGGAAGGAAACTAAAACTTGTGCCACCTCTTCAACTTGAAAGTTCTCACTCTGTGTTTCCCAAAAGCAAATGATATCCACCATCTCCCGAATATGCCACTCAGTGTCAGGTGTCTCAACCTGGATGAAGTTAAATGGAGACACCCGGACGCAGTATCAGAGTTTTTAAACACCAATGGACGCCAGTTCCAACAAATACGTCTACTTGGTGAACGAATCTTGGACATCAAAGAAGGGCCGCTGATCGATGAGAAAGTACAAAACCTGCTGGAAGCCATTGTAGCTGAGTGTCCTAATCTGACTTCGCTGCACATCGCCTATGCCGCGTCTCCGTTCATCTACCGCAACTTTCTGTTACGACACATCGGCTATATCGGTGGTCAGCTGACCAATCTGCGAATCGACTACTCGTCACTCAACGATGCTGTAATCGACACAATAGTTGAATCATGTAAGAAACTGAAACGTCTTTACTTGGGAAGCGACCCCAGAGATGGATTAGATATTGACAAGTCTTATGCAAAACTGAGGACTTTGCCAAAACTGGAAGCTGCTAAACTGAATGTGAACTTCCATGCAACTGACAAGAAAGAGCAACAACTTTGATCGATGTATGCCTGAAACATTTAACTTATCAGATGGTGATTTCAACAGTGAGTGCCTCATGAGCCGCCATCATGATTTGAATAAATGCAGAGAAAAACGAATCACTACGCAGTTTGCAATAGCTAAGCATCTGCGTGACTACATTTCCGATAAAGCTATCTTCGTCCGCGACATCTTGCTGGCGGCGAGGAATATCTTCCTATCAACTCTTTACTATCAAGCTGAACAAACTTCAAGTGATTCACTTGAGCAAAAAACTAGGAAATAGATTGCTTTCTCTATGACTAGCGCAGCAATCTAGCGTCAGCTACGTTCGCTGTCAAACCGTGTCTAGCCTGTGCTGGCGTTGCGATCTGCAAGTCTCGCCTATGCTATAGCAAGTCTCAGTATAAAATCTCGCCTTCGGGACTCGATCCAGTTCATTTATTTCCTGAACAAGTCAATATGGCGAACCAGTATGACGAACCCAACCGCCAAGAGCCTACCAACGGGTTTGACGGACAAGTCGACAACGGCTTCAACCTTGGCGGTTACGAGGTCGATCAGTATCCATACTGAGGCCGAGAGACAAGTCAAGGCTCAGCTGTACTACATTTCAATACGTTGTATCACATTGACTTGACAGTGAATAAAATTCATGTTGAAACTTTTAGAAATTCATGCAACTGGGAGCTATCGAAGGAGAGTTGCAATTACACTCCATGTTGAACTGAACGTACCAGCGACGACGGAACTTCATCGAGGCTGGAATGCATGTCGTGAACATTGCCGAACCTCGGTTCAGGGCTCTGGTCAGCTCTAATTTGACAAATGGTGTATTCAATTTCTGTGAAGCTAACGTCAGACTTACACAACAAGAGACTGAATAGTTTCAGCACTAATGAAACGGTCCCTAGAGACGAGCTGTTTGCTGTCGTTATTTACAGCTTAGTGTATCTTGCATTCTTGTTATCTGCTTGATTTCGACACGCTGTACCATGAATTCAGCTTCTTTGACTGGACTTGAAGATGACATCATTCGAAGAGTCCTTTACTTCGTCCCAACTATCCAGCAACTGATTAACTTTGAGTCTGCGAGCTGGCGATTTAATTCCATGGCGAAGTCTCACATGAAAACAATGGTCACCGTTGACTTGAGGCGGGCATTGTTGTCCCATAGTTGTACAATTGCCCAACTAATGGATTTTATCAGCGAACGATTCTCAGATAGACTGACGAAAGTACATCTATATAACAGTCACGAAGAGAAGTACGAACGCTTGGCGAGAAGTCTTCCGCAATTGTTTCCAAGCAACATGTTGCTTCTGCATCGTGAGATGCATGATGAGAAGAATAAAAATCGTTTCCGCTACATTGATGACATCTATATGCAGCTTTACAGTAAACGCACTATAACAGATAACGTGCTGGGTCGTAATGGCGAGTTGAAAATCAGCCAGTGCGACTTGGAAGCTTGGCATGGTTTCGTGATGCAACATGAGCATAGAGAACGTTTCTTGCAAGATTTTGCATCCGTGACGAAAATTCTGTATCTGCGTGATCGACAATACGATACCATCACTGGAAGACTGCCTCTGTTGACCGAATTGTTTACTGGTTTGAAAGAAGTAACGCTCCTTGTTGAAAGAGAGTTCTCGTTACAGGAAGCGATAAACCTGAAAAACTTCTCAAAAACGTCAACAGTTCGAGTTTATCTACAAGTCGATACCTTTGGTTCTCTCACTGAAGACTCACGAACTATAGTTGACTGCTACGTCAAAGAATACTATCACAACCTTGGACCAGATGAAAACGAAAGCTTGGCCAATCTAGAGAACTTGAAAGCTCTCACTCTCTGTTTCTCCAAAGCTTCGGATTTGAAATGTCTTCCGAACATACCGGCCAGTCTTAGGGATCTCAATCTATACTGGGTTCATTTCCAACACCTGGATACAATCTCAGCGTTTGTCAAGACCAATGGGCGCCAACTGAAGCAAATATGTTTGCTCGGTGAAGGGTTCACGGATAGGGACCGTAAGAATCCACAGACCAATGAGAAGGTCCGAAACTTGCTCGAAGCGATTGCGATTAATTGTCATGAGCTGACGTCGCTGCACATTGCCTATGTCGCCTCTCCGTCCATCTATCGAGATTTTTTGGCCCAACATATCCGCCATATTGGCGGTCAACTGACTAATCTGCGCATTGACTACTCTTCACTCAACGATTCTGTCGTCGACACAATTGTTCAGAGCTGCAAGAAACTGAAACATCTCCACTTGGCATGCGACCCCAGCGATGGATTAGATACGGATAAGTCTTACTCAAAGTTGAGCAGTTTACCAAAATTAGAAGTTGTAAAGCTGAGTATGAACTCCCATACGATTTTCTGAGAATAAATAGCTATAACGTTGATGCATTCCTAGCTCACACAACGTATCTTTTCGTGATTTCGAGATTTTCTAAGTGTTTTAACAGACCGACACTAGATGGCGATGTTTCAGATAAAGCGGTACGGCATTCAGGCTTCTTGATACTGCCATGCGGAGTTATAGAATGAGGTGATGTTTCCACCGTCGGTCTTCTCATCATGTCTTGTTTGGAAACAAGTTGAAAGATGTCATGTTTATCTGAGACGCTAATAAAACTAATTTCTCGAGTATCAGCCCATCATGGCGGACGCACAGGATTGATTGGAGATGATTCGCTCTGGATGAACCTAAATGAGTTGCATACTGAAGCAATCTAGTCATGATAAAATCTGACGCAAAGCAGAAAACTGGATTTTCAGAACTAATGAAACGGTCCCTGAAAAACGAGGCGAGCTGTTGTCATGAACAGCTGTGTTTATTTTTTGTTCAGTTTGCGTCTTCACTTCTTTCGACCATTTCGTCATGGATTCCGTCTCTCTGACATGCCTTGGAGATGACGTTGTCAATAGAATATTACACTATGTTCCATCCTTCGGCCTACTGGTGGAATTTGAGTTGACAAGCTGGCGGTTCAATGACATGGTCAAGTCTCACATGAAAACATTGGCTACTGTTGACTTCAGGGATTCAAAGTACTGCCCAAGAACACAGCTATTCAGTTTCATAAGAAAACGATTTTCACATAAACTGAGGGCAGTGAAGGTTTACAACACTCAAGAGGTGTCCTACAGATGTTTGGCGAAGAGTCATCCTCAGTTGTTTCCTGAAAACATGCTACTCTTACATCGTGCGATTCATGACAAGAAATATCGTAATCGTTTCCGCTTTGTCGATGATATCTACATGCAACTGTACAGTAAGCGGACTGTAGTGGATAACCTGATTGGTCGCCATGACGAGATCAAATGTAACGCGAATGATCTTGAAGTCTGGCATGACTTCGTTATGCAACACAAGCATAGAGAACGTTTCATGGAAGATTTTGCATCAGTCAAGAGCGTCACATATTCGCGAGATCGGCAACTGTCAACAATCACTGAACGCTTGCCCTTGTTGGTCAAATTGTTCTCTGGTTTACGCCAACTCATCCTTAAAGTGGACACGGAATTCTCACTGCATGAAGCAACAAACCTGAAACGTTTCGTAGCAGATACGACAGTTCAGGTACGACTTCACGTGGAGCCATTGGGTCATCTGACCGACGATTGCCGAGCCCTGGTTGACAGCTATGTTCGCGAATATCAATTCTGTTTTCAGACACAGGAAACCCGTAGTTTGACCAGCCTGGTCAATTTAGAAGTCCTTACGATAGACTTCTCGCAAGCACCTTTAATCCTCGCTGATCCCCCAGATATCCCATCCAGTGTCAGGTGTCTCAATGTGAATTGGGTGCGTTGCCGACACCTAGACGTCATCTCAGACATCATCAGGACCAATGGCCGTCAGCTGGACCGATTTTGTTTGCGAAGCTATCGGTTCTCTGAAGACAAACATCGGAGACTGACCGACGACAGTGTACGACGTCTACTCGAAGCACTCGTGGTCAACTGTCCTAACCTCAAGTTGTTGCATATAGCCTTATCTCGCCTCTCCAGCCATCTATGGCGAGTTTTTGACCCATCACATAGGTCGCATTGGAAGTACTTTGACCGATCTCACAGTGTACTATTCTTCTCTGAATGATCAAGTAATCGACACCATCACCAGATGCTGCAAGAAACTGAGACGGTTATATCTGGAATATGATCCCCAACGAGGAGATCGATATTGTAGAGTGTTACGCCAAGTTGAAGACTTTGCCAAAATTAGAAGCCGTCCAATTAACAAACTCAACTCCACGTGTTCTCAAATAGGACATAAAATTCACGTAGTAAGTTTTTGACCTAGACATAGGAGGAAAAGTTTGTGCTTTGGAAACCGTATCCACAGTAGAGGGTTAAACGGGCGCCTTTCTGCCACTCGACCCGCCCGCACCAGCGCAGTACGGCAAGTGACGTCATCGGGCGGGTAAGGGTAACCCAATTGAAAAACACTGGTGCGGGCGGGGCCGGGTGGCTAAAAACCGGTAACTGAGCTGACATAATAAACGTGATTGTATGACTCGTTTCAAATTTATCCATTTCAAAAAGCCGGCAAAGCAAAATGGTGCCCGAAGTCTCGTTGGGCACTTGAGCTTCATTTTGTTGCATGAGCAGATCGGTTACATGAAGACATCGGGCCCGTCCTGCTAGACCGATATAGCGAAAGATCATCACAGTACTGGAAGGGCGCATGCGCTAACTCAGGCTCATATGCGAAATTCTGACGATGCTCGTCGACAAGCTGTGTTCACTCTACTACTTTTATCATCTTGAACCGATAGCGAATCCAGCGAAATACTCGAGATTAGTATTATTTTATCAGCTTTCATGGTTTTTTCATTGTTTGATTACCGTATCAGATCATTGTACTTGAAATCAACGAAACGCCTAGTGGATATTAGACTGACTTCGTTGTCATTACACTGTACATTTCAACATTACTGGAATGTACGACTGATACTTGTCACTAGACCAGCCATGAATACTCTGGCTGCCCTCCATGAAGATGCAGTGAATAGAATTCTATATTTTGTTCCCACTTGCCGGCTTCTCATCCACTTCGAGCTGACGTGCTTGCGATTCCAATCCATAACCAAAGCTCACATGAGAACCATGAGGAGTGTCGACTTGTTGCAATCGGATGAGTATGACGGTCCTGTCTTGACAAGTATGTTGGAATTTATTTGTGAACGGTTCTCAAATAAGTTGACCAAGTTGCTACTCTACGACAGTCAAGATACTTTGGACGAATCTTTGGCAGTAAGTCATCCACAGTTGTTTCCCAGAAATATGAGGAGTGTGAGATGCTGCCGTCCAATAGACGTCTACATACCTGCGGAAGAAGAAATTGACGACCTCTATATGCAACTCTATCGTGGATATTCCATCTATTCACCTTGGATAGGAAAGCACACGGAGGTATCATGTGACTACAGTAGCTATAAATACTGGATTACCTCAGTGATGCTAAACGCGAATCGAGAACTATATCTTCAAGACTTTGCATCGGTTTCGACTCTGAAGCTCAGTCTCCAAGACGATCAAGAGTTTGGCCACTTGACACAGCTGACGACATTCTTCCGAGGCCTGAAGCAAGTGGACCTGATCGTGGAGATGTCATTGTCTTTACAAGAAGCCTCAGAATTGAAGAATGTCATAGAAAGCCTGAATATAAAAGTGTTTCTCGAGAGAGGCTCTTTTCTCAATCAAGAATGTCGCGAAATCCTTGGAAGATATTTCAGCAAGTACGGCCTCGACTTGGAACTTGACCACAGCTTGTCCAGTTTTGTTAATCTTAAGGTGCTCTCCTTGAGATTCAACGAATCAGTAATGGATCCCGAGTGTTTGCAAGACGTCCCAAGCGGAGTGCAATGTCTAACTTTGTCGAAGCTATGCTCTGGAAAGTTTGAACTCATTTCCAAATTCCTGAAGACTCATGGTCGCGAGATACAAGAGCTGGAGATAAATGCTGAATTCAACGCCGTCTCTGATGAGAACAAACAGCGCTTCAAGGAACAGACCAAAAATCTGATCGAGTCGATCTGTGATCACTGTGACCACCTGACGTCACTCAAGCTGACGTTTTGGCCCCGCTACCCTGGTTTTTGATGCCCACCCACGTCTGAGTCCAGAAACCACTACAGGTGTTTCTCTTTGCGATATCCTGATAGACAACATAGCTGAGCGCTGCAAGACCTTGAAGAGTCTCTCCCTAGACTGTGACTTGGGAGATGGCTTGGATAGAGAGCTCGCTCTCAGCAAGCTGGAAAGTCTGCCAACACTGAGGAGTATTGAACTCAAAGCTTACATGGGAGGATTCAGGGAACCGTTTGACTTCTACTACCCAATGCCGCGTAGGATATTGCATCCCGTGTGTTCGAATTTAATGTCGGTCAACAGCGATGATGTAGCGGAAATGTTTGGAGGTATGATGGATTTTGCCCCTGCTGAGAACGATTATGATGAATCCATTGAATATGATTCTTCTTGATTGACATTCGCACTGTAACTTTACAAGTAAAGTGTTGCACATTTGGAAGAGTCTATTGATTACGCCGATAACGACAAGATAATCACTCATTTCCACTATTGTCTTACTCTTTGATTGAGACCAGTTGGATGGAAGTAATCATGCTCAGCTGCGAGATTTCGCAACCTATTCGAACGATGGCTTGAAGCTCACTGTGGCTTTCGTGTTGCTGACTTGGGTTTGCAGTTTCTCCGAGAGACTGCTATACACTTGTGCAACAGTGTCAGCTCACAGTGTACTTCGTTCATGTTGCACTTGTCGCGATCCAGTCTAGATGGAGGCGTTCTAGTTTTCTGCCATGAACAAAGGTGATATGTGTGAGTTCACTGCTGAGACAAATCTTGAGCTTTGTGCAGTTGGCCTCTCGATCAGTTTTTTCCATTTGGGTCCCAATCATATCACCGTCGCCTTAATTCTCAAACCACGCCTCCCGGAAGCCGATAGTTTTCATCATTTTGTATGTAAATGAAGGTTTGAAAATGGGAGCGAATAGTCGTCAGTTCAAAGTCAACCAGTAGAGTAACTGAAAAATACAACACTCTGTTGATGATGTGGAAAGACTTCAGATCTACGGAAAACCTCAACCTGGATCTAATTTAGATAGTAAGAGCAACTAACTATATATATATGCTAACAATTTTCTAGTATAAACCTGACCAACCTAACAGAAACCTGACCTAAACTTTGATCATTACTGTCTCTAGTTTGATCAGTGAAACGTTAACTGATAAATAGCTTGCTCCAATACCTAGGATTTTGTCTTGTAACTTAGAAATATTATAAACTAAAGGCGCGCATTTGGCTGAAATCTAGTAGAGCACCCTTACTTGCGGAACTTATACCGATGATGTCATAATGTATCTCGATCAAAGATCGCAATCGCATTTTCTCACAGGTTATGCAAGAAAGAATCGAATATCAGGACGACGGTTTCATTAGAGTTAAATCATAAGGAAGTGCAAACGTCTTCAAGTGGGAATGCTGCACTAACGAAACGGTCCCTAGAAACGGAATGCTTGCGTCGTTGCTAGGAGGTGTGCGTCAGCTAGTCGTCAGGAATCGAGCAAACATAAATACTGAACCATGGACTCGACATCTTTAAGTGACCTTAACGAAGATACAATCAACAAGATTTTGTACTTTGTTCCTTCGGTACGTCAGCTGGTCCACTTCGAGCTGACAAGTATTCGGTTCAATACTATGACACTGTCTCACATGAAACTAATGAAGACCGTCGACTTCAGAGAGCCCGCTGAGCGTGGACGTAGTCACGTGACAAAACTTGGCGATTTGATCAAACATAGATTCTCTGATAGACTGACCAGAATACACTGTTACACTGATCAAGTATTTGACGTTGACGAGTTATCGTTGAATCATCCCAAGATGTTTCCGAGAAATATGCAACACATACGGGCTCGGCTTCGTTCACCTGAAAAAGATGATGTTCAAGATGCTCGTCATACGAGTGGTTTATATGAGAAGCTCTACAGGAAATATCGAGCTCCAACAAGCTCCAGTTCGTACTTAGTGCTTGGCCTCCGTGACAAGATAGGGGGTGACAGAGAAGCCATCGAAGCATGTTATCGGTTCGTCATGAAAGATACAGATAAGCAGCTGTTCCTTGAAGATTTCAAGAACGTCAAACGTCTAACAATCTTCCGATTCTACAGTGGATCGCTAAGAGCTGACTGCATTCCTTTGCTGCCTCAGATGTTTGTCGGACTGGAAGAGCTTGTGCTCGAGATGACCGAGAAGCTGTACTTGGAAGATGCTATAGACCTGAAATCGGTGCTGGACAACATGAAAGTCAAGATATCTGTGATGATCAATCGTCGACGTTTCCCTCAAGACTCCAAAGCTATTCTCGGCAGCTATATAAGCCACGATTACTTCAACTTTGGTGACATCACAATGCTAACTGGTATGAAAGAGCTATTGATAGACTTTGGTCGAGCACCTTCAAACGATACAGCTCTGCCGAATGTCGCCGCCAGCCTGACCAGCTTGAAAGTCGAGAGCATGATGCTTCACAACTCTGATGCAATCGCCGAATTCCTAAAGTCGAATGGCGTTGGACTGAAAAAGCTGCGCCTATCTGGTTATGTGTATGCTCAAGATCAGGACTTGGCTACAGAAAACATGGAAAAGCTACTGGAAGTCATAGAAGACAGCTGTGACAAACTGAAGGTTCTGGAAATCTCTTACCATGTGAAGCACTCCATATATGTGCGATTCTTGGAGCATTATCTGGAGAAGAGAGGCCATTGTTTGAAGAATCTTCAAATTACTAGCGCATGTCTTACTAATGGTATGGTGGACGTGATAAGTCGTTGCTGCAAGAAACTGAAAATACTGTATCTGGTTGGCATTCACTCTGATGACTTGGACGTTGAGATGTGTTACGAAAAGACGAAAACTTTATCAAAACTAGAGGCCGTGACGTTTAGAATTAAATACGATTGAGTCCGACATCACTGTGTTTGCAACCAGTTTTTTGGAAGCATGTTTTTTTCATATATGTTATCAAGGTTGTCTCAAGTCAGCGAAAACAGGTTTCAAGTTTAACTGTTTTCACCGTTGCTTACATTTCCCGCTTGATGAAGGCCTGAGTAGAAGACTAATATAAGGATGACTTCGTTGAACGAGCTCCACGAAGATATTATCAACAAGGTGTTCTACTTTGTTCCATCGGTACGTCAACTGGCCCAAGTTGGCTTGACCAGTGGCCGATTCAACTGTTTGGTGATCTCGCATATGAAGTCACTGAAGACTGTCGACTTGAGAGAAGCCAATGGAAGCGGATGTAAACAAGTGACTCAGCTGTGCAACTTTATCAAGCTAAACTGTTCTCGTAGACTGACCGAAATATATTATCACGCTGATCAAGTATGTGACCTTGATCAGCTGTCGTTGGCTCACCCTCAGTTGTTTCCGAAGAATATGCGACACATACGTGATGGATTAAATAGGATTCTTGAACAAGACAACCTGTGTGATAGCACGATAAAAAGATGCCGTAACGCCAGCGCCATCTACGAGAAGTTGTATAGAAAGATGTGCCCTTCTATGAGATTCAGTCCTCACGTGAAGATTGGTCTTCAAGACAAGATGAAGTGTCACAGATATAGCATAGAAGCTTTTCATGAGTACATCATGCAACATGAAGATAAAGAGCTGTTCCTTGAAGATATGAAAAATGTTAAGCGTCTAACAGTTTTGGGATTTCACGACTCTGGCTTCGTTCGAACAGAGTGCATTATTCCACTGACAAGTATGTTTCGTGGACTGAAGGAGCTTGGTGCTTGAAATAACTGTCAAGATGTATAAAGCAGAGGCCATAGAACTGAGAAACGCTCTGGACAAGCTGAAGGTCAAGGTATCTCTCAAGATACGGAGTCATCGTCTTCCCGAAGAGTCCAGGCCTATGATTGGCAAGTATGTCAGCCAACAATACATCAACCAGTGGTGATATATCAGGGCTAGCTAATCTGGAAGCTCTCGTCGTTGACTTCTCCAGAACCACATCGAACATCTACCTCTCAGATATTCCAAAAAGCCTCCGGAGTCTACAAGTCACAGATATGAGCTGGTTCGAATCTGATAAGATCACAGATTTCATTGAGACATATGGTGGTCAACTTAAAAAACTATATCTGTCTGGTTACGTGTACGCTGAGAAGAAGGACTTGGCTGGCGAATATATGAAAACACTCTTAGCAGTTATAGCGGACAAATGTGTCAACCTGAATGTCTTGCACATCAATTACAATGTGGCGCCATCTGTCTATCGCGAGTTCTTGATTCAGCACACAAATAAAATTGGTCGTGAGTTGACCGATCTTGATATCAGTCACGCTTACCTCAGCGATGCTGTGATTGACAGTATCACCAAGTATTGTCCAAAAATGAAGAAACTCTACCTAGAATGTCCTCAATTTGATTATCGAGATACCGAAGCTGCCTACGAGAAGCTGAGTAGCTTGGCTAAACTCGAAGACGTCACACTAAGACTACGGGATTAGTGATCATATGTAATGTAATAACAAAAATACTACACACTAATATGCAATTTTTCAGTCCCCAGTGATATTACTGTTAATTCAATAAGTTTAATATTAACGTTGGTTATCTCGTCTAATCGATTTAAACTCAAAATAATGCAAGACTGCTAAGAGAGATCATACACCGAAGATCGTGTTGCAATGCAGTACCGCTAGATGGCGTTTATGTGGCAAATATTCGTAGTTGAACATTCTCTGACGGCTACTGACGTAGGTCTCAAGTATTTGCACATATTTACCAACTACCTGTAAATACTATGTGACCACTCATGTTCTGTATATTTGAGATAAGCGAAAAACAGGGACATAGGGAAAGGGAAAGAGAGAACGTGAAAAGTTTCAAAACTATGGCGTTAATCACATTAACGGCTCAAACGAGGTCATAATTAGCCAGAGAGAAAGTTCTGAGTAAGACCACACAGTTTGCAAGCTTCATTATCTCCTCTCTCTCTCCTCCCGTCTCTCTCGCTCTCTCTCTCCCTCGCTCCCTCTCTCTCCCGTCTCTCCCTCTCCCGTGTCGTGGCCGTGACTTAGAGTGCCATAGGAACGGAAGCGAGAGGCGGTCACCTAGAGGACCGAAGAAAGGGAAGGTAAGCGCACGAGACAGAGAGGGACGAGAGGGAAGAAAGAGAGGGAGAGGGGGAGACAGAGAGGGCAGAGAGAAGACGGAAGACTTTACCGAAAACGTTGCTCACAGTTGTACCTGAGGCAGGTATGCAAGGGCGGCCGCTCTTTCATTAATGGCGTCCAACTGACTCCCTCTTCGCCTTTGCTCTCTTTCACTCGCCTCGGAAATGCCAGAGCAAGAGAGGGAGAGGAGGGGGGGAGAGGGAATAGAGAGCGAAACTAGGTAGTTAGTGAACATTTTTCATTGTAGTGAAGGTCCGTTGTTAACGTGATGCCGAGACACAGTTGAGAGCAAAGGTGCAACAATGTCCACCGCGGGCCATTTCCAGGGGCCACTCCTCTCTCCCTCTCTCTCTCTCCCTCTCTTGCCCTCTCTTTGTGCGGTGTCCTTTCAGCGACATGCTCTTATCAAGACTTGCAATCTCAACAAAGTGAGTTCCATGGACAAGCTTCGATGGAATAGATAGACTTGTGTGACTCACGACAAAAGGAATGGCCGGAGAGAGGGAGGGGGACGAGAGGGAGAGAGAGAGAGGGAGAAATCTACTTGGGACAAGTATGAGCCCCTGGAATACCACAGATGTCACTTGTTAAGATGGCCGACCTGTGACTAACAAAGAGACAACTCAAGAGTGACTCTCTCTCTCTCCCTCTTTCCTCCTCTTTTATCTTCGCCCTCTAGGCTCTCCCTCTCGCTCTTCCTCTCTTGTTAACTGATTGCCAGCAATTTAAAACTCTTCATGCTAAATACCTGTGACTACGAAATGCACGAAGAAGGGCAAGGAGAGGGAGAGAGGGAGCGAGAGGGAAGTCTATCAACCTCAGCCCACATGACTTGAGGACGGCAAGAGGAAAGGGAAAGCGAGAGAGGGAGAGAGAGAAAGAGAGAGAGAGAGATTAAGTGAAACTTTTCGCTCTCTGAATATTAATACTGGAAAATATTTCCACAAAAATGATGGTTACCAGAGAAAAGAGAGAAGAGAGGGAGAGAGCGAGAGAGAGAGAGAGAGACATTGGGGAAATTATTCTATAGAAAACGTCAGAAAAGAAACTTGTTTTATAACCAGACATGTCATAGTGGTTTATGACAGCTGATTTCTGCATCTCGTTATTGCGTAACTCATGACCACCTAACTTGCATATCAGAAAGAAGAAAGAGAGGAAAGACAGAGAGAGATGAAGAGATAGGGAGGAAGGAGATGGAAAGGGAGCTCTTTGGTATTTCGCAGCGATATGTAGAGATTAGTTTTCACTGCTAAACGTCAGAGCAAAATTTTCCCGTATCTTAAGTAGAGATAAAAAGAGCCGAACGGGTTGCTATAGAGGAGAGAGGGAGAGGAGAGGGGAGAGAGAGCAAGTAATCCTGACATCACATATCCTTCAGCCGGTATATTATGCCAATCTTAATGGCATTAAGACGTCTCTCTCTCCCCTCTTTTTTCTCTCTTTGCTCCCTGCTCTCTCTCTCTCTCGCTCTCTCTCTCTCTCTCTCTCCTCTCCCTCTCTACCTCTGAGTGAATTTTCAATTTGCCACTTGATTGTTGGGGACGTGAATGGAATTCTTACGAACCGGTATGCACTTGATGAGACTTGACTAAATGAAGGGAAGATGGAGATAAGAGATACCTTGAGAGGGAGAGAGGAGAGAGAGAGACAGTAAAAAGGGGGAACGAAAAATAGAAGGATTAAGACGGATAGACGGTGCAAGGTTGAAGACCCGATTCTTCTCTCTCCTCTCTCCCTCTTCCTCTCGCCTAGAAAACAAGTTCCGTGCGGAAGTTTCTCCCTTCTCTCCCCCTCCCTCTCCCCTTCGCCCTCTTCCTCTCGTCTAGTGAATACTGAATGGGTTCCACTTGAGCCCACATATTCAAAGTTTCATGTGAAACACTTGGCTGATGGTTTGCTAGGATTCTCTGACATTCACATATTCCAGTTCTAGAACATGTTCTATTTATTTCATGTTGTGTTTGTTTACAACTTTTCCACATATTTTTCATCAACTGACAGCTACAGTGCGATAGAGAGAGAGAGAGAGAGAGAGAGAGAGAGAGATGAGGAGAGAGAGAGGCAATAAGAATCGAATATACCATCGGCGAGACATGTACATAGAATGCGCCGTTGGAAGCCAAGGGCAGGCTTCGCAAATTCCAATGTTTGTCTCTCTCCTCTCTCTCTCTCTCTCTCTCTCTCTCTCTCTCTCCCTCTCTGCCTTCCTACCGTCGTCGTCTCGTTCTCTTTTTGATGCCGACTACACATCAATCAACGGACAATTACCGCATAGCAACAGGCACGCTGTTTACCTGGTCCTCTCTGAGTCGGTATTTTCTTTACTCTCTCTCCCTCTCCCTCTGTCCCTCTCCTCTCTCGCTCTCTCATTACTTTGGCGGATGACTATGGCTCTAACGTGGTCGGTGGTCAAGTCCGACCGCAAGCTGAGCCCCATCTAATCCAGGCCCACCTTAGCGATCATGCCATCTCTTTCGGGTCTTTGTCTTTCTCGCCCTCTCTCCTCTTCCCCTCTCGCCCTCCCTCTCTCCGGCTACAAGGAAATCTTCCAGGTTACCTGTGTTGTTCGCCAGGTAAACTTCATAAATTAAGGGAAGCATGGAACAAAATGCATGATGTAAAACAGAAACGTCAGCGGCAATTTCTACCTTTGTTTTCCGCCTCAATTCGCTCTCTCTCTCTCTCTCCCTCTCCCCCTCTCTCCCCTTGTCTCTCTCCTCTCCTCTAGTGCTGCTTTGAATTATGCCGGCTCTTGTGCCCCTAGAATTTTTATAGCTCTAAATGAATATTGAAAGGAATGCGTGACTAACCTGGAGCAGAGCAAGAGAGGGAGAGAGAGAGGGAGAGGGAGAGTCAATCACTTGAAGGTACAAGGAGAGGGAGAGAGATGGCCGGAGAGGGAGAGAGGAAAGAAGCAAAAGAGTAGTTGATATTTGTCTAACAAGAGAATGAGTCTATTCACACCATGAAACTACACAGCTAGTTGTCATGAATTACATAACGTGTGATTTATCACATGTGAATATTAAATAATATTTGCGTGGCAGCTATTTCGAGAATATGCAATTAATTTGTATGCTGAGAAACGAAAAGTTTCTCTCTCTCCCTCTCTCTTACTATATTTAGGCCACGCCCTCGACATTGCAACCATTTAAACTGTGCTCTCTCATGATGCAACCAATTAGGGAATTAACTAATTATTTTCGAAGCATCACTAGACGCCAATTGCTGGGAAGAGCGTCTTTGAGGGAGGGCCGAGAGGGAGAGGGGAAGAGAGAGCGGGACAGCGAGAAGGGAGAAGGATAGAGAGAGAGAGAGAGATGTCCTTGACCCACAACATGCCTGGCTGAAGAAATAATATTTTCTAGTGAGAAAAGTTTGAGGAACTCGGAGAGATAGAAGGAGAGCGAGAGAGGGAAAGGGAGAGAGAGAGGGAGAGAGAGAGATGAAGTCGGCTTCAAAGGACTCCCGAAATTTTGAGCCAGTCATCGTTATAGGATTTGCATTCGAAAAATAGAGAAGAGAGATGGAGAGAGGAGAGACGAAGAGGGAGAGAGGAAGAAAGAAGGATTAGAGCAGGCAATGCATCTTGGGAAAAGTTAGGTCATTAAAGTTAAACGTGATAAACCATAATTAGACTAAATGTCAATCAAGTCAACCTATCAGTGTACGATTAAAAATGTAGGCTTGATTAATTTTCATCCCTTAAATTTTCAGCGGTCGAAAAAGAGAAAGCCTGTCTGAACAGTTCTAAGAACATAATCTTGTTCCGCAGATAATGTAGCGAAAAAATACATAATCGGCTCAAGGACAGAGTCTGAGAAAAAAGAGAGAAGTTCATCTTCGCCCTTTCTTTCCTCCTCTTCCCTCTTCCTCTCTCCCTTTCCCTCTCCCTCTCTCCTTTCGCTCTCCATCTTGACCTTGGAAACAGGGTCGATATTTTTTGAACTGTTCTAATAAAGAGTCGTCTATGGCTGCGAACCTTCGAGCTGAGTGAGCCTTGTTTACTGTATTTCGAATTTGAATAGAGTGAGTCGAAGGAAGTTCTTGTCGAAAGAACTGATGTGTATGTTCAAGTTCGATTTTGTTGTCAGTACCAGCGAGTTCGAACTAATGGTTCTAAAGGAAAGACGAATTCGAGAAAAACGGCAGAGCCATTGTTGTCGACACCTTTTCCGTCGAATACAGAACTGGAGGAAAAGTGTTCTGAGAATCGAATTTGTCCAAATCTTAGGTTCGAAGCTTGAACAGTTCAATCGGTCGAACGAAAATTGATGACCAATTTGAGGACATTAGCAATCTGAACGGTTCTAGATTGTCGAGACGTTCTCTCTACCTGTATAGCAATCAGAGACAAGTTACGCAACTTTAGGACATTCGTCAAAATGGAAAAGAGAACCAATTGGCTTCAATCACTTAGAACACATTGTCGAACTGTTCTAGTTCGAACGGCTTTTCCGTCACACGGAAGTGCAAAGATCTAGAATAGTTCCGGCAGAAAAGGGAGAGGGAGAGGAGGAGGGCTCCTTTCTTTCGAACTGTCGTGAACTAAGGGCGTCAATTTGCGTGGGTTTGTTGGAAACGTCGAAGAGGGAGAGGAGAGGGAGAGAAGGAGAGGGAGAGAGGGATGGTGATTTAGTACATTGTACAAACAGCGCGAACTGCATTCCTTTACGTTGTACATTTGCCAGAACTGTGCTCAGGCAATGACGTCATGGTCAAGGACACTGAGCTGATATCGATCGCGAATCATAACTTTCTCGGTCTCTCTCTCTCTCCCCTCTCGCTCTCCCTTTCTCTCTCAAGCTCAAGGTGATTTAGATAATTGTTCAACAGAATTAGAGGCAATGGGATTATGCGGAATAAGAAAGGCCATCTGTCCTTGAGTGACCGCACTAGCTTGTTAAGGGCATCGAACAATAATTGATCAGGCAATAAATTATTTGGGCAATTAAGGGAGACGAAAAGAGACCCCTCTCTCCCTTTCTTCGGGTCCCCTCTCTCCCTCTCTCGGCAATTTTCAAAGGGACTGAGTATTTAAATTTCATCACGTAATCTCCTAATTACTTCGAACTTGGACCTTTCAAATCTGAGGTCTGTGATTACCTGGGAATGTTAATTGAACATTTTGTTGAAGAGGAAAGAGATGAAGAGAGAGGGAGAGGGAGAGAGGAAAAGAGAGCGAGAGAGACAGACAAAGTCAGCAGGTGAAGACAAGAAAACGAGAATAACTAGTCTACCATCCGGTCGCGGCTCGCTCTCCCCCTCTCCCTCTCGGCCGCATTCCTTCGGCAGGCAGCTGCCTCGCGAACTGTTCAGCTGGGTATGTTCAGCCTGAACATTTGGTCCGTGATCACGAATGACCCATTAGAGAGGACGAAAAGGTAATATTCCATTAAATTCCAGTCGGCCATTTGCAAGTTAATAATAGTTATTTCGATTATTCATTGAACACGATTATTATCGCTTGTAAAAGACAAAGACAAAGAGAAACGAAGAGAGACAGTGAAGCAGAAGGAGAAGCAGGCGAAGAAGACCTGTCGACTACTGGCCAAGTCTTCAACGGCAGCAGCGCATAAGTGCGCATGCGTTCCGGATGCGATCCTTCTGCCTGAAGGTTGAATAGACGAGAGCACGAGGGGAAGAGAGCAAGAGGGAAAGAGAGAGAGAGGGAGAGAGAGAGGAGAGAGCGAGAGAGTCAAGTCTCAGTGATCTGTCGGCCGACGAACAGCGTGCTTGTGCGCCAGACAAATTTCGTTGTGCTCTCGTTTCCAGCAGCAAAATATATTCTCAAATTTCATCATGAAACCAAATTAATTTCAGTTGAAAAGTTAATTGTCTCTCTTCCCAGTTTTAATTTGACTTGATCTCTGTCTGCAAATCGTGTCAATTTACTTTAATTAAGTTTGTGTATCAAGGTTAAGAGTGATGACTCGCGTTAAATTTGCCGGCCGTTGCCTTTGCTTGACCAGTGGCTTGATTGCCGTTTCCTGAACAGTTCTCTCTCGTCAAGAGCAGTTATCATCGCCATCAGCTGGAGACATTGATCCCACATTCGTGAGTGACCCGTGTGTGACCTTAGTGTGTGTTGTTAGTCACGAAGTTAACAAAGTATACATCACGTAAAATGGAGCTGCGAAGTGTTCTCATGTGCACATTAATCTCAATGGCCATTGGGGCCACTTTAGACGGTAGGACACTCGACCAATCTTGAGCCACTCGATTTAACCCGATTAATTCTAAATTGTTGTCAATGGCCATTTGTTCTACTGCAGGTCACACTTGCCCCTGTTCTGGCGGCCATTGCTGTACAGAAAGAACGGACCACTTGTTCACGAGGGCCAGGCACAGTTTAACGGACCAGCTGAAAGCTAATTCAGTACAATTGAAGTCGCTGTTGAATGTTAACTTGAACACATTTAGAGGTACGTGGAGAGCAATCACGATTTAGCAACTGAATCAGTAGCTCGTTCTGTGTGTTGCCAACTGCAATTGATTTGGAAACAAAGGGTTTCTTGTCTCTGGCAAGCAATCAAAGGTTGCCAACCGCAGAGCGGCAATTGTTTACATCCTTAACCCCTTCAGTGGAACTGAATTAAGTCGTCGCTTCAAACTTGATCGATTGCCACCACTCGCTGTAATTAATTCCTTTTTCCCTCTTCTCTCTCCTCTCTAATCGCAGACAAATTCAAAGAGATGATACACAACGCCAAGAACGACACGTTAAGCCTATTCGAGAAAAAGTATCCCCAGATGTTCAATCCGCACCTTATCACGCGGTCGGACATTTTGTTTGGCCAGCTGGAGGCTTACATCCTGCGAACATCGTCGCCGTCACCGTCGTCAAGTCCTAAGAGCGGCCAGTCGGCCAGACAAGTGTCCAAGGACATCAAGGACCTGGTGAAGGATTACTTCGAGTTTCTCTTTCGCGACATGTACCTCAATGTGCTGAATCCCAGGTCACGCTTGTCGCAGTACTCGAACGACTTCAACAACTGCCTCCGGACTATGGCCTACAACGACATCAGCCCGTTCGGCGAGACGCCCAACCAGCTGGTGGTGGAGCTGGAGCAGAGCTTTGACACCTCGCACGCGCTGCTCGAGTCGCTGGCCCTGGGGCTGGACGTGGTCAACGCCAGCGTCCACCACGTGACCCTCGGGGACAGCTGTCTGCGCAATGTGGTGCGCATTGGCCAGTGTTCAAAGTGCGCCCTCGGCCCGGCCGCCTCCTCCGGGGCCAAGGCGTGCCGGGGCTACTGTACCAATGTGTTCCGCGGCTGCCTGGCACCGCTGGCCGAGCTGGACAGACCCTGGTCATCACTGGTGGCGTCACTGGAACGCCTCTCGAGCGCGCTCATCGGCAATCACAATGCGGAGAATGTGTTGACCAAGATTGACATTAAGATTGAGGAAGCGCTACTCCATTCTGTCGACACGGCCAGTGAGATCAATAAGAGGGTATGTTTATGCTCATTTCACTTCACTTGCCGTGAACGAGCGAAGGGGCTCTCTCTTTTTTCTGTCCCTCCTCCCTCTTCGCTCCTCTCTCCCTCTCCCTCCCCATCCTTGCTCAGCTTGATGATGAGCCTGATGTCTAGTTTAGGAAGGAATCTGTCGCGTGCTGAACATTCCCCTAAAAGTTTATTTTTTCTACTGATAATACGTGTCGAGAAGTTTTAAAGCTCTCTCCCCCTCTCCCTCTCGCTCCCTGCCTCTTCTAGTTGAGTCAACAAGAGAGTTTCACGTCGCTCTCTCGCTCTCCTCTCATCCTCTCTCGCCACTTGACTCGACTAACTTGTTATTTGTCTCGGGCTTGCTTTTTTGAAAACTCCATCGAGTGCACTTACTCTTAATTTTTATACATTCTAAGATGTCTGAGAGGAAGAGAGCGGGAGGGAGAGAGAGAGCTTCCAAGTACGAGAGATAGTTAGAGAGGAGAGAGAGAGAGATGAAGGTGATGAATTCCAGACAAAATCATCGACTTCATGAGCTTCTGTCTACTCTCATTTGAAAAGTAGTTGAATACCTTTTTTCAAAACTTAATTGCATCTCTCCCTCCCTCTCTCTCTCTCCTCTCTGATTCCATGAGATAAAGAAACAAATTGAAGAAGAGAGAATGAGAGGAAGTATAAAAAAGCCAGATCGATATACTTTCTGTGAAAGCCGGTGTGATATGAGGCAATTGTGTACTTCCGAAAAAATATACAACTACTCATTTTACCCTTTTTATGCAAGAGGAGAGAGAGAGAGAGAGACTGCTCTCTCCTTTCTGTCTCTCCGTGTCGTATCTCCGTCGGGCTACTGTTTATATGAGAGCTATATCTTCATTCTGTCTCTTGCAAGTTATACTATAAAAACAAAAATCAATGTCTGCAAAGTAAAACTAGATCGTGCTTCTAAGCAGCTAGAGGCGAAGGAAGAGAGGGCGAGAGGGGAGAGAGAGACACAAAAAGAGAGACTAGTTATATAATATCCAAGTTGTGTAACACGTAAAACCAAACTTGGAGTTTAGTCCCTTATATATAAAATATAGCATGTTGTGAAAAGCGAAATATTTTACGCGTATCTTTTTTAGAGTAGGAATTCCTTTTTGCTTGCATCTGTCCCTCTTGCTCTCCCTCTCCCCCTCTCTTCGCTCCCTCTTCACGGCCCACTCCGAAACGCCTACTCGGTCTTACCCATAATAAGGTATATCCTGGAGGAAGAGCAAGAGAGGGAGGGAGAGAGAGGAGAGCGAGAGAGGAAACTGCAAATCCCGTGTAAGAAAACACTGCTTGACTTATTGGCTTAAAATCTTGGCTTCAGCTCTGGTTGACACTTCGAGACTAATTAACGGCACTCTCTTCCCGAGCTTCCGAATTGACGCGAAGGAGAGGGAGAGAGGAGAGAGAGAGAGAGCAGGCTCAAGTGTTTGCCAATAGAAATATCAAACTTGTCACACATTTCAGCATGGTGAACTGCTACATGTAAGTCAAGTTGAGTAGGCGTAGCTTTTGATTCGCAACACAAAATACTATTTTCGAAAATCAGTCATCGACCTTTTCCAGCTGTCTCTCTCCTCTCTCTCTCCTCTCTTCCTCTTTCCTCTAAATCTGTTGAGATACCTGGACATTCTTGACCGCTCTCTTCCTCTCCTCTCGCTCTCTCATCCCTAAACCGGTCGACAAATAAGTCCGCATGTCTGTGTTGACCTTTGTCTAAACCTTGTCGATTGACATGAGCAAGGGAGGGAGAGAGGGAGAGGAGAGAGGATGAAGGGCTTCGTTGTCTGTGTCAACCTTTACTTGCCCTTAGTGTTCTTCAAGAGAGACTGAGCGAGAGAGAGAGGGAGAGAGACAACAAGTTTTACTGTTTATATACCTCTTCAGTATAATGTATTGCTGAATGAATAAGCGAAACGGCAAAAGGGCGATCTCTCCTCTCTCTCTCTCCTCTCTTACATGAAGTATGAGTTTAAGAAGGTACAAAGAGAAAGGAGCGACTCATATCGTGGGAAGTGAACTACAAGAGAAGGAAATGGTTCAGAGAGCAAGAGAGGAGGGAGAGAGGAGAGAGAGAGAGGGAGACAGAGTCGTTAAGATTCTTGAAAGGCTTGCTTTTTGTAAGTCTCTGTTTAATTGGCGGCTTCTTACTGACTTTCTTTAATGCCACTCATTGTGAACCCGAATACTTGCGGCCTATTAAATGGAGAGAGACGAGAGCGAGAGGGGAGAGAGAGAAAGAGATGCTTGTCAGTGCCTTAGTCAATAGAGAGAGAGACCATTGAAGAGCACATTATTCAATTCCTTTTTCACCAATGTGTAATGTGCCCCCTTTGGTATGCAATTATAATATTGCTTTTAAAGGGGTTGTATACATGTTTTTTCATTCCCTCTCTCCCTCTCTCTCTTTTAGAGAGCAGGTAAGGGCGAAGAGGGGAGAGGGAGAAGGAGAGCGAGACCCGAGTGGCAGGGAGAGAACAGTCGTCTAAATCCAATTCAAACAAACACTGCAATTGAGTCTATGGTCATGTGGCATTTATTGCCTCTCTAGACTCCTCTCTCTCCTCTCTCTCTCTCCTCTCTCCGTCTCCTCTTTCTCTTGCTCTCCCCTCTTTGCTCTCTCACTCTGCTCTCACTATGCACTCTGTCTTTATTTTGCGTTTATGACGGGATTCATTTACGGCTTTACCTGAGGACAGGTATTGAGAGGAATAGAGAGAAAGAGAGGAGAGAGAGAGAGAGAGCGAGAGGCGAAGACAATTTGATGGGCTCGTCTAGGCTTTTCAGTGAATAGCCATCGGAATTTATTGGACTAAAGGGAGCACCGCAGCTCTCTCTCTCTCTCTCTCTCTCTCTTCCCTCTCTCGCCCTCGACAATGACCAAGCATATAAAGAGGGCGAGAGGGCTTTAAGGAGAGAGTGATGAACGCTGAAGACTCTAGAGGCTCGGCCCGAGAAGAGATGACGACCACCGGAGGCTACGGAGGAGGGAGAGAGAGAGGAGAGAGAATGAGAGGGAGAGAATAGAGAGACCTGACAAACAATCAGTGAAAACGGAGTGAGAGGGAGAGAGAGAGAAAGCGCATCTAAAACTAACGAGGGCGGCCGAGGAGTCTACGCCACCGCCGCTCCCTCCACTTTGCTCTCTGAGAGGGAGAGCGAGAGAGGGAAGATGAGCAGCTTAAAGCCAATCAACCTGTGTGTATACTGTTTGTTTCCACTTCAGTCTCTCGCTCTCTCTCCCTCCCTCTCTTGCTGCTCTCAAGTAGACCAGAGCTTGCTGCTAAATATTTTTCTTTTTCATTGTCTGCGTTTTTGTGTCTAATAAACATAGGTAAAAAGGCCTTAGGTGGCAAGAGAGGGGAGAGGAGAAGAGGGAAGGAGAGGGAGAGAGCGAGCGAGGAAAGAGTTTGCGGAATGTCGACCGGCAGCTGGTCGACTGAACCCAATGTCCGATTGGTGTCTATGGGCTCACCTGTGGCCGGAGGCGTCTTTTCTCTCTCTCTCTCTCTCTTCTTTTTTCCTCTCTGCCGCTCTCTTCTCTCCTCTCGCGTTCTTGGCATTCCAGTGCTTCTTTTCACTTGGGTAAGAGAGGGAGAGAGGAGAGAGAGAAGGCGAAATGGTTTATAGCCTTAGTTAGTTCGGTGTGGCCACAGGTAAGCCTCGGGCAGTTCCTGTCTCTCTGTGTGTGCCAGGGAACAAGTTTTTCTTCAGAATGGGCGAGATAAAGAGCGAGAGGAGAGAGAGAGAGGGAGAGAGAGCGCGAGAGCAGTCATGCGAGTTACTGTACTCGACTACTGGACTATGTAGTGCCTTCTCTTTCTCTCTGTCGCTCTTATAATGCTTTACTGAAAAAAGAGAATACCTTCAAGTAGTAACACAGTAAGTTTGTTGTCAAGGGCACCATTCAACTCGGTGCTCAAAGGAGTACAGGTATGCCGGAGAGGGGGAGAGGGGAGAGACTGCTCTCCCCTTTGCTGTTGCCAAGCACGCGGCCAATTTGCGTCCACAATGAGTCCGAGCAAGAGCGACACTGGCCGGTAGCTGCCGCTGGCCATCTCTCTCTCCCCTCTCCTCTCGCTCTCTTCCGTCGTCAGTCCTTTGTGTTGGTACCTTTTCTTAGAGGGAGAGGGAGGGGGAGAGAGCGAGTCTCTGAGTCATTGTTAAGTCGAAGGAAGCGCATCGAAAGCTGACCAACGTACACACTTGGCTACTACTCAGTAGGACTACCTGGAGCAGGGAGAGAGCGAGAGGAAGAGAGAGAAAGTTTGAATGCTCACGCACAGCATTTTTGCTTTCAGCTTTGCCGCCTCGGAGAGGGAGAGAGCGAGAGAGAGGGAGAGAGAGAGCGCGTTCTTAACCATCATCTCTCGCCACAGCCTTGAACCCTTATTTTGTGCGTTCTCCTCTCTTACGCTCATCACTCTTCCCTCTGTCTCTCTATTTTCCTCTCCTTCGCACACTCACTGACTCTCTTCTCGCTCTCTCCCTCTCGCTCTTCCTCTCACCCTCACAACAGGTTCGCATAGCTTGCGGTCATCCGAAAAGGTACACAAAGCGAGAAGTTGACCATGGTCAAGACAAGAAACGAAAGCAAGACGAAGAGGGCACAGCGGCCAGTGGAGAGGAGCAAGAGGGAAGGGGAGAGGAGGAAGAAAAGCTGACCACCGGCCATGTTGCAAATCCCTCTTCACAGGCTAGACACCGAGGCGCCGACTCCATTAAGGGTCATCGCAACAGGGGACAAGATAACAATGAAGGTGACCAGAGCACGAGGGGACAAGCGGCCCATCACACCTTTGCTTCCTCTTCCTCTCCTCGCGACCCAGCGGCCCTCGTCTCTCACCGCCGGGCCAGATCGGGCCAAACTGGCCTCGGGCTCTATGTGAAAATTGAGAGCTTTGTCCACGAGCTCAAGCTGCACAAGAACTTCTATTCCAATATGGCGGACAAGTTTTGCGACACTGACGACACGGCCCCCTACGGCTCGAACAGCTGTTGGAATGGTCACGGCCTGGGCGAGTATACCAAGGCGATGGCGGGCACGGGGCTGACTGCCCTCAAGACGAACCCGGAATTTGAGGGGCCGTCTCTTGACCACTTGCCCGGCGAACTGACGAAATTGTCCCTCAGGCTGGAGGAGGATGCCAAGAAACTGAACACCCTTAACTTTGAACTGTTTCACCGCAGTGGTCAAGTGGCCAACTCGGCGGAATACTTCTATGGCGACGGTGGCGCCGCCTCGGGCGACGGAAGCGGTCGTGACCCCAGTGGTCATCCCGGTATGACGGACGACGAGGACTATAATTTCGAAGGATCCGGAGCCGGAGGCTTTGACCACGAGGGCTCGGGACATGGTCAAGAACTAGGTACGTGAAGCCTCCTTAATGACACCTGTCTCTCCCCCCCCCTCTCTCTCCCTCTCCCTCTCGTCCCATTTTATGTCTTCGCAGCATCATTAACGCCGCTTAGACAGAATTTATTCGCTCTCTCTCTCTCCCTCTTTCCTCTCTTCAGGGCTCAAATATATGCTGAAAGTAACTTGCTTCATTTAAAGAGCACCTGATATTAATTGCATTTTGTCTCTCCTCTCTCTCCCCTCTTCTCCCTCTAGACTTTAATAACAACAACGTGATAACTGACATTGATGACAACAGCCTGGAAAAGAAGACGAGTAGAAAGCAAGATGGCGTCCACGGTGCACCTGGAACATCCGGTTCCGGGACAATGGCCCGCTCTTCGCCGGTGGCCATCTCTATTCTCTTGACCCTCTTAGTCACGATCATGGCCACAATTGTTTGCTGAGAAATATCTCTCTCTCCCTCCCTCTCTCTCCCTCTCGATTACCTGAGTGATATTTGAAGGAAAAAGTATAGTTGTATTATTGTATCTAAAGAAAGAAGAAATTGCCAATCACGTAAAACTTTGAAGAGGAAGATGCGGATGGAAGTTTTTATTCATCTCTCCGAACCCTGGTCACGTACATTTGTCACGCGTGACTGCGAGGAGTAAGAAGATGGAACGAAAGCACAGATCTGAATCAAGGAAACGCAAGATGGCGAACACACAGCTGACGATCATTCAATTGTTAATAATAATTTTATTTTGTACTCGAACACACAAATCCTGTTGAAGCAATCGATTACATCTTGTACAGTATCGATGAATTTAGAGAATTAACCAGAATAATAAATGTAATTAATCTCAGTTAGTTCCCTTTTTCACCTTTTTTGCTCTTCAAAAGCCGTCGAAGCGTGAAAAGTGAGAGGAGAGAGGGAGAGCGAGAGAGCAGCCTCTGGGAAGTGTCAAGTCACTGATTGTGGGAAAGTGACCCTTGACAGTGGTCAACTTTTTTCACGGTTGGTCATCAAGGTATGACCAGACAGATATTATAAGAAAATAAATATACACGGCGCAGGAAGACACAAAGAGCTGTGAAGAGAGGAAGAGGGGAGAGAGAGGGAGAGAGAGAGCCAGACAAAAAGAGCTTCTCAAAACAGAGAGGGCCGCCGATGACTTACAAGAAAAAAATACCTTCCTCTCTCTCTCCTCTCTCTCCTCTCGCTCTCTGTGTAGTGAGACCCTCTCCCTCTCTTTGAGGGACCGCCTGTTCATTGTTTGCGCTTTCTCTTACTTTCTCACACTAGCTACAAGTGGTACACACATATATATTTATGTACGTAGTATATGCCATTATATAGACATTTCATTTTACTGGCCTCAGAGTCCGTAGTAAAAGTTTTGACTGGCACATGAAGCGAGAGACAGAGAGGGAGAGAGAGATATGTGGAGGTAACCTATGCGGTAATAGTAGACAATTTGCGCAAAATATTGCATGAAACTTCTTCAATATCTGACGCAGCTGAGTTTACTACGCTTTTTTGTCACTTCTTGCCAATCAAAACATCTCTATGCCTGGATTGAGCAGTTCGTGGCGCCATCTAGAGAGTACTTGGGCTGAACTGACCAGCTGGGACTGCCTCTCCAGGAAAAAGCGGGCAGACATCAGTATCAGCTGAACATTTGGCCAAGAGTGTGATGCGTCGAGTTTTCCATTGATAAAACCAGTTGCTTCTATGATAGTAGAAGATCAGCTGCCACTGGTCAGATAGTCAGTGGATTGCCGGATGACCGGGACATGATCGGTATGCCGGTTACCGGTGACCAGAGGGTGAGACGGGCGGCTTTTTCGCCACTCGGCCCGCCAGTACCCGTGAAGTTTTCAATCGGGTGACCCGTACCCACCCGATGACGTCACTCACTGTACTGCGCATGCGCCATTCAGTACAGTGGAAGCTACAGCTTGGCCACCCTAACTCATTTCACTCATAGACGCTTTAGTCAATCATATTGGTGTCTCTAAAATATTGGTCTCAATGGTCATTTCAGCGATTTCATCGCTCTGATACGATACAGGTCGTCCCAAGTTGACAGTTGTGAACCATGAATAAGATTACATCATCATAGGCGGCGGATTGGTGATTGCGTCATCTTTTATTTCCTTCCCATAGTAGTAGAGCAAAGGGTTCCCATTGCTGAAGAATGTCTGCAGCTTTATTTTAACCATCTTTACAGTTTAAGTCACAAACTGGAAATGGAAAGAACAATATTTTATTCACTTCCAGATGTGTGCGAAAACCTGTGTTTCGGAAACGTCGCCATCTGGTGTGAGAATCAGGCAATTTGTGCACTGTGCTCGTCAGCAACAGTTTAGTGCACAGTGTACTCGAGGCGGCAGTTTCAATGTGAATCATAGGAATGCAGAGCATCTAAATTTCTAGAGTAATTGTATCTTTCATCGTTGGCTGCCTCACCATATACACATTTGCATAGAATCTCATCGACTACGCAAACGGAGAAAGGCGTACGTTATAGCCTTCATTGGCATATTGCGCAACTTGATGCGCCTTGAAAGCCATGAAATTTCATTTCCCAAGATACGAAAGAATGCTGTTTAAGTTCTTCCTGGACTCTGAGCCGGCCATTGTCACCGTAGAGAACTCGAGCGGTCTTCTCCATATCGCGCTCAAAGACCTGAGCTTCGGCATAGAAACCACGTTCCTTGAGCGTCATTATTGCAAATTGAGTGTTCATCAAGACCATTGGCGAACGTCCGCCCTTGTGGACCTTCTTGGTATCACTGACATACTTGAGCAGCTTTCTCATCACTTGCGACTTGGGCAAGTCATAAATGTCCCACAATACCCAGTCGCTGGGATACTCAAGGTTCTGTTCACATCGGTCACACTCGCACTGCAAGTCGGACGTTCGAAAAAGCTCACGTTGTCGCACTTCTCGGTCAGCTGTAACATTCACGTGACTCAGCGTGGGCGGCTCTGTAGCAGTGTTGAAATCCCGGATGGCTCGCACGTACAGCTTGGTGCCATCAAACAACCGGTCAGAGTTGCTGCAACAGCTGTGCTCAAAGTTCTTGAAGATATAAATGGCACGCCCTATTGGGTATGCGCCGTTGCCAAAGATGTAGGGAGACACGCCCACCGAGTTCTCGGTGTACTTGAGGTAAACGTTCCATATTTCGTCGTCGGTGACGTGAACGCCCGCCTTCAAGACGACCACGCTTACAATGTTCAAAAGCCGCGCCAACTTGATCTGACTCTCCATATGTTCAACACATCGGTAATCAGGCATATCTTGCAAGCCGATCAACGTTCCGTCTCCCATCTCGTACTTGTCATGGTATTTCGGGTCGAGTTTTTGCTTGAGAATCAAACGGAGAACGAACTTGACAGTTGTGATGAAGTTTACTGGATGGTGACTGGATGGCACTTCCGCCGGAAGTGACTCCATCATGGCCATCAAGTCATTGTCTCTCAGCACTTGGCACTCATTAAATTTGTGCCCCAATTCCCAGTCGCCATTTTTACATTCTTCAGAACAGTAGTACATAGTAAGGCAAGTTTCACACCTTTTCGGGTCGACCCTGAGATACGAAGATTTCTCACCAAGTGTATACATTAAATTTATCACTTACAGTGTTTTGAAGCAGTAATCACAGTTCTTCCCCTTGTTCATCTCGAGAAGCAACAAAGCGAACGGTTCACATTCGTGAAGAACATCTCCCGCCTTGTACACTGGCATCGTGGAGTTGTACAATCAACTGACAATGTTACCTTTCGAGCAGCGAGATACAGAATGGCTTCTAATATGTGCAGCCGAGCTAGGGACTCACAAACCGAAGACTGCACTCAGTTGCGTTTCTCAGTCGCTACAAAATGGCGGATGACCACGGCAGCATTGTGTAAGGCCCCGGATGAAGAGAATGCAAACAAAACAGCACAAGACAAACAGTTGCAATGTTAACTGAATGAAATAACAAACATTCACCAAATTATGTTTAATATTGAAGACAATGGTCTAAGTTTGGTATTTCGACATTTTTAACGTAACTGACCTTGAACCTCAAACTGTGAAGACCCCTACAGAGTCACCCATCTCTCAGTTCTCGGTTATTCATCAAGTGAGAAAACAAGTTATATTGTTGGTGTTCAGCCTTCACCTTGGGCCAGCCTTGTTCGCCACAGAGAACCTTGGCCGTCACTTCCAAGTCTCGCTCGAACTCTTGGGCTTCCTTGTGCAGCTTGGATGCCTTGAGTAGCAAGATGGCGAAGTGAGTACTACCCAAGACCTGACAACTTCGTCCACCCTTGTGTACCTTCTTGGTGTTCTCAATGTAGATACGAACCTTCTTCACCAGCTGCGAAGGATTTTTGGTTTGAACTAAATCAACCAGGAAAGCTTCGTCAGGGTATTCGACGTTCTCTTCACATCGGTCACACTTGCAGAGAATGCCATACTTTGTAGCCAATAGGAATCGACGTTCGTCTCGCGGAGCCATGACGTTGACACGGCAAAGTGTTGGTGGCTCGGCGTCAGTGTCGAAATCACGAATGGCTCGAACGTATAGCTTTGTACCATCGAATACTCGGTTAGTGTTGTTACAGCAGCTGTGGCCATATCGTTCATAGAAGTAAATACCACGACCTGTCGGGTAGTGACCGTTGCCAAAGGCATTCGGCGAAACGCCAATCGAATTTTCATCGTACCTGAGCATCATGTCTCGAATGGCAGTTTTTTCGACATGAACGTCAGCTTGTGCTAATACGGTTTTCACGAGTAAGACGAACGTTGGAAGAATATCTTCACTTGTGGTCTTTGCTGAGAGACAGGTCTTCAAAGGCAAGCTCGTCGCCGTTCGCCATCTTGAACTTTTTGTTATAGCGTTTATCAAACTGCTTCTTCAGTAACAATCGAATGACGAACTTGAGCATCGTCACATATTGCATGGCTTCTCGGCTCGATTTGAAAGCAAATACCATTACCATGCCCATGATGTCACATTCCTTCAGAACTTGGCACTCCTTGAACTTGTGTCCCATCTTCCAGTCGCCATTTGCACAGTCTTTGGAACAATAGTACATCTTTCGGCAACCAACACACCGTTTTGGATTTTCTCTAGTATCACGGGTATGAGATACTTATGTCAACATCTCAGCTACTTACAGCTTCTTGAAGCAAAAATCACAATTCTTGGCTTTATTCCTTTCTAGTAATAACAAAGCAAAGGGTTCCGATTCCTGAAGAGTGTCACCGGCTTTGATGATAGCCATGTTTATAGTTTGAGTCGCAAAATAGCGATGGAATAAGAAAAGGTCGACTCAATTTACGCCCAGACACATTTTGTGGAGAAATTTCAAACAGTCGCCATCTAGTGTCAGAAACTGTAAAAAACCTTAGTGAATCCGTTGTTTAAGATTTCCTTGATCTTAGGAGAACTGAGTTGAAAGTCGTGATGTGTGTCGGTTCGTCATGTTTCATAAGGAGCCAACCGACCATCTTGAAGATATCAGTAATGTGACCAGCAAGACCGTTATGTCTCATTCTAACTAAACGTTCAAGAGCTTTTCTCGAATTCTAGATTGATAACGAATTGAAGAGAGTTCTAGATATCGACTCTGAATCAGCTGTTATGTTCATGCACGGCAGGTGTTTTGTTTTTCCAGAAATCTTAAAATAGTGATATTGTCTGAATTGAGTTGTAACTGCTTTCGTTTTTCCCCGACCAGTATTTAACACTCTGGCGTCCACAGGAAAAAGTTAGTTTGACCCAAAATAAAGCGATAAACTACAGGAAACAGAGGGATGAAAACCAGTCTAACGGAAACGCCCCAAGTCAGTCTGTGTGAAATTGACTACCGGATCAATGGGGTTGGACCACGAACAAGACATGAACACTGAACCAAATCATAATGAAACCACTCAGCCTGCCAAACCTCGAATATGCTCCAGTTTATTCAGAATGTTATTACGAATGTAGCAGAGAGAAAGATCCTGAGCTTGAATGGACAGTCTGAGGTGGAACAATCCACTGCATTGACTACAACTTCAGTCAGCCATTTCTTCAGTCACTCCGGCCTGGAGTGTTCGAACACGTCAACGTAAGAGCGTTTCGAGAGGTTGGAAGCTCTAGCAGAGTCGAAATCAGCAATGCCGTCATATAGCGACGTCACACAAGCAAGCAATAAGTTGCAACAACCCAAAGAATTACAAAGAAACCTACTCAAGCCGTCCTTACATCATTAATCATGCTGGCCATTGCCGATGGAGTGCAGCTTATTCCACAAGGCTCGAAGGAAGCCTCGGAAGACGCCATTCCGTGGTGTGACCCGAATGCGCTACTGGACAAGAAATCCATGCTGATTGTCGCAAGAGACGTCCAAGCCAAAGAATATCTTGAGGCAGAGATCACAGCCAAACTGATCAATTATGATACCATCAGTAAACCATTCTATAAGATGTCAACCTTACGAATGCAAGGTCTAGGAAACCAGGAGTCCGGCATGGAGCTGGAAGAAGTTTTCTAAATGAAAATTCCCACTCTATGCGGATCAAATCGAAGTAATTTTCCCACACAAAACACAGAGTGGTAACCAACAAGCTACAATTGTGCGAGTCCCAAGAGAGATTTACGCAGATTCGTTACGAAGCGGAAAAAGTTCAAATATTCAAGACGAAAGATCAGGAAACATACACATGTGACCAAGTGTTAGAAGTTTCAACTGTATGGGCATATGTCCACCGATTGTCCTTTCCTGCGCTGGCGAACATTCTCACAAAAATTGCAGTAATACGTCGACACTCGAAAATTTGTCCTGTTCTGTATGCGAAAATTTCATTGAGATCAACAACAGTACAAAGTCAACCAGCTACCGATGTCACACCAGTGAATGTTTGCATCGTCGAAAAGCGTTAGACAACACCGAAGCTCAGACTGAATGCTGAACGCCTCTCCGAAACGAAGTTCAGTACTGGTCCTCTGGTCTGGAGTAATCAAACAAAATATTGTTCAGAGCGGATATGATGCTTCCCTCTTCGTGAAAAGCTCCGCTCAACACCCTTCTATATATTTTACATTCTTTCATTGTCATCTGAGTTATCTCAAAGTTGCTGTATCAATATTCTTGCCTATCATCTTCCCGAGTAGTGAGGGGCAAATAAAGTCAACATACGCTGAAAAAACAATTGTCGACTCTAAGATCGAGCGCTTTGCTTCGCGTTTAAGTTACGTCTACTATTTTTGCCTTATCGTCTATATCATGCTGCATTTTAGATTTGTGCCTTAAACGCCAGTCGTAGAAACTTAGTCGGACAACCGAGACAGCTGTACAATGTGTACTTGTACGAAACTGACTTATTTGTGTCGTGAATTTTATCTTTAACATTCATCGGTGAACTCACGGTATTACAGTTCACGTTTCTTAATTTCGAGAGGCAAGGACTCGTTGAGAACGTAGCTAGATTCAAAGAGTGCCATTCCGAAACTGGATTAGCCAGCCTAGAAAATAATGTCTCCGACAATCGGTAGACTAAACAGACAAAGCTGCAGACTCGTATTAGCTGCAAGTCCAATGTTAACTGAGCTGTTAGCTCACTCCGTGAGAGTCTCTAGGCAGTCACCCAAAATTTCCGTGATGAAAAAATCGATTAGATTATTGAAGAATCTTAAATTCGTAGCTGAGCTGAACTCAAGAATCCTAATAAATATAGTGTTTACAATCAAAAACTGGCCAATTCGTAATCACTTAATGATATATATAAGCAACATATCCTTCGGACGCCTATTACTAGATCAAGAAAAAATTCATGCAGCTGTGTTCTATTGATTCAAATTGCACTGCGAAAACATCTCTTATCTCTTCAGAGCATCGCGACAAAGAGCTTAGCGCTCATGGAAGGTGATTGATATCCTCGGCCCACTCAATATGTGTCTCTGGAAACTTGATTTTAAGGTCAAGTATGGTTGGCGATAGATATTCGTGCTGTTTCTTGACTTTCACGATGCCGTTTTCGCCAAATAGGACTTGGGCAGTTATGGCCAAATCCAGTTCAAATTGTTCAGCTTCACGATGAAGATGTTTCCGTTTCAAGAGCGAAATCGCTGTTTGCGTATTGAGTAGAACCTCAATGCCTCGTCCACCTAGGTGAACATTTTTCGTTTCTTGGACATAGAGATGAAGAGCTGTCACTAACTCCGACGTCGTCATTTGGGGTAGTCGTGCAAAAATTGGTCTATCGCTTGGAAATTCAAAGCCAGCTAGGCATCGTATGCAGTTGCATGAAGAAAGCCCATAATGTCCCAACAGCTGTTTCTGTCTTTCGTCTCGATTGAGCGGTGGCAAGCTATTGACGAGGTTTATGGTCTGTGGCTCTACGTCAGTGTCGAACTCACGGATCACGCGGATGTAGTAAGTGGTGCCATCGTATATTTGGACACAGTTGGCGCAGCAGCTATGAACAAACCGTTCATTTTGAACATAGAGCCCAATACCAGTCCTGATACCAAAAATTAGAGGCTTGATATAGTTGAAACTCTCGTAAAACTTCAGATAAACTAGACGAATTTCTTTCGGATCAGCTGTGATGTCCACCTCCCTTAATGCTCGTTTGACGAGGTGCAGTAATTGGGTCAGAACAGGTTCCCTTGCCATATGCGAGTCACCTATGTAGAGCGGTAAGTCGTCAAAGCCACACTCAGTTCCGTCCACCATTTTGAAGTTCACTCCAAAACTTGGATCAAGCTCTTGCCTCAGCATCAAACGAACGAGGAACTTCACATACGTGGTCATTGCCTCGACCTGGATATTAGTATTCCGTAGAACTTCCTGTACATCAAACGGCAAGTTGACTGCTTTCAACAGCTGACACTCCTTGAATTTGTGTCCCATCTTCCAATCAAGCTTCGAACATTCTTTGGAGCAATAAAACATTGTTCGACAGTTTACACATCTCTTGGGTGATGTCCTGTAATGCATAGAGTGAGACAAGTTGACGAAAATAAATAACTCACATTCGCAATAGGCAACAATCACAGTATTTGCCTTTGTACTTTTCCAGCAGCAAAGACGCGAAAGGCTTGCTCTCGTGAAGAATATCACCAGGCTTCCTCACCACCATGTTGGTAGTTGTTTCGACACCAAACTCAGGAGTCTTGGACAGATTTCAGCTCTTTCCTGTGAGCTTACTCTAACGATTGTGTGGTAGAAAGTTCGATTGATAAGTCATGAAATTCGCGTTCATAACAAGTTCAAGGCTGGAAGGAGAGTTAGGCAAAGCTCATTGCAATGTCTGGCGATAATAATTAGTGCTAGCACTCTTCTGTTCATTGTATCTAAAGTTGCGCAGACTCAGCAGACTGCTCCACCGACATTCCGAACTAATCCGGTAGACGGCACTGACAACTAGTGTAGCTTTAGTGCATATCGACGATCTTACAGTTCGAATTTCGGAGCATTCAGCTGCTGTTTTGAAATTTCCAGTTGCTCTCAACAGGAAGGCGTGCGTCACAGCTTTCCCGGGACCGATTTCGCATCTTGTAAAGTTTATAGTCAGTGATGGACGTCACGCAGCAATTTTGAATGTGACAGATACATTCACTACAGTTTACAAAGCAGCTAAATAGCATTGCTAAAATAATGTTAGGAAAAGTTTGTCGTGTTTCTTGTATTTCATATTTCAAAGCCACAGCTCGACGAAAGACATTTCCCGCGAATAGGTGAAGCCACGCCCACTACCTGGAGCTCATCAACCTTGAACTGAACCCAGGGTCGTTGAGTTCTTCCCGAACTTTGCTCCATCCATTGGGTCCATAAAGAACTTCAGCAGTGATGGCCATGTCGCCTTCAAACTCACGAAGCTCGCGAGACATTTGCTTAGCTTTCAGTATCATGCACACCATATTGGTGTTCATCAAGACTTGGGGAGTCCGGCCACCCTTGTGCACTTTCTTCGTATCGCTGACATACTTTCGCAACGTTCTCACTAGTTGCAAGTTGGGCATAGTCATCATATTGGCCATCCAAGCTGTTTCGTCAGGATACTCGACATTGGTCTCACAGCGATCACACTCGCAGCTGATGTCATGCTTACGAAACAGCTTGTCTTGGCGTTCCGCTCAATCGGCCCTAACATTGACGTGACACAAAGATGGCGGCTCATTTTCAGTGTCGAAGTCCCTAATGACTCGAATATATGCTTTGGTGCCATCGAAAATCCGGTCGCAGTTGTTGCAGCAGCTATGAGTTAATTCTTTATAGACATAGATACCCCTACCAATGGGATATGCTCCGTTTCCGAATATGTAGGGAGACACTCCCATTGAGTTTTCACAGTATTTAAGGTAAACCTTCCAAATATCATCGTCACTGACTTCGATGCCGGATTTCGCCATTGCGACCTTGACAATGTTGAGCAGCTTCGTCAATACTGGTTGACTCTCCATATGTCCAATGCCAACGTAGTCCGGCATGTCTTCGAACTAGGCTTTCGAAAAATATGTTGTAGCATATTTATACATCAATTCGAAAAAGAGTGGGTCACTCTGGAGGCAACTAAATAGGTCTAAAAATGTTTAAAATAATCATTTTGAAGCAACATATTCCAACATATTTTGGCCCTTTTTTGAAACAACATATGTTGAATCAACTTCTACATCTGATGTCGGAAATGAGCTGGCATAAGCTCATTATCTACTTAAGACCCTATGCTTAACAATGGCTATCAAAAGCGAGCTGAAACTGAATCATTTCAGTAGTTTAAGCATTTCGAGCTGACCTAGAGGTTAGCATGACGGGCTATGAACAATGAGTGTGTGGGTTCGAGGATCATAGAATATTTTTTTAACCTTTTTTTCGAGTACTTTTCGTGCTTCATTGCAGCCTAGACACTAACTCTAAGCGTTGATGAATGTTTCTGACCATTCAAACTTGTCTAATATATGTCGAATATGCTATTTTTGATACAACATATTTAGCGACATATTTTCGAGTTTTTAGCCACATATTCGATAGGGTTTTACCGACATATTTTCGAAAGCCTACTTCGAACCCCATCAGCGTTCCGTCGGCCATCTTAAACTTTCGATTGTACGCCGGGTCCAGTACCTTCTTCAGCACCAAGCGCAGCACATACTTCAGAGTGGTCGAGAAGCTGACCGCATCTTCTTCGGGCTGAACATCGGGCGGAAGTGAGTGGATCATGGCCGCCAGGTCATTGTCTTTCAAGACTTGGCACTCCTTGAATTTATGTCCCAGCTTCCAGTCGCTATTTGCACATTCTCGAGAGCAATAGTACATAGTACGGCAAGTGGCGCATCGTTGGTGGCCACCATCAAGTGAAGAACCTCACGAATGGGTATGTTGACATGTTCAAAAAATGTATTGACTGTGGGACGAATTTTCTTTCTACAGTTGTTGTCTCTATCATAATAGCCGGTGCAGACCCAGCGCCAGCCCAGCTTGTAGACCGGTTCTGACCAAGTCGTCATGTTTCGGCCACAATCTGGACAATTGGGTGGTCCATCTTCTCGCTTTGGTAAGAGTCCAACTTGCTGTGCCCATTCAATTGCTGATTTTTCTGTTTCTAGTGCTTTAATGCACAACATCGGTGTCATCAAATAGAAGACGTCCATCTTTGTTCGACTGAAAATATTCTGCGATTGGATGCGCGCTCTAGCCTTCCTTATACATCATCTCCTTATATATATGCCGCACCCCCGAATACTGCACTCCTACCGATTGTCCAGACTAGAATAGTGAAGGCGACTCAAAGACTAGTGTGCAGCATTTTAGTCGACTAGTCTTTGGTCGACGAAACTGGAGACTCCAGACTAAACTAAACGACTGGAAGCGGATGCCTTTCACCACCGCTTAAGGATTTCAACCTAAAGTAAACTTAACACTGGCCGTTGTATAAGCTTACTTACGTAATAGAGATACAGAGAAGAAACAGTTACTCTCTGCTAACCAAACTGACTAGTTCTCATAGTTACTCGCCCTAGCTATATAACGGAATATCCTTCAGGTTCAAGGAAAGCTTAGACTGCCCGGCAAGGTGTGCCGGCCTTGACCCTCTCGTCGAGCTCTCTCCCTCTAGAACTCCGCCGGACCAGTAAAAGAAGCTGAAAGTGGAAGCATTGGTGGCCCACGACCCCGGGACACATTGTGCAACAAACCGCTAGACGGTTCCAAGTTCTAACGACATTTGGACACCGCCACACGACTAAAATGAATTAGTCGACTTTGGTCGATTAGTCGAATCTGGTGAATACATCCGATTAAAAACATGTGATTGTCGGCCACTCAACAGAAACATCTATTGCCCGGATTTTTTATTCTCCAAAAATTCTTGAAATAACAGTAATACTGACTGCTCAGGCTACGAAATGCTGCATCAGTTTCATCTCGACTATGCTGTTCAACTTTCCGAACTAGATTTAGGCCCCGAATCAATCGACTAAAGTGACTAAAACCAAGACTAAAGAATTCTTCGACAAATTTTAGTCGACTAAACCAGGAAAATCACAGGACTAAACCAAACGACTAGGACTAGAATGTCGACTAAACTAATCAGTCGACTAAAACTAAAAGATTTTAGTCATTCGGCACACCATCAAAGACGGAGAATCGCATCGCCGAGACTTTCGATGGTTCGGACTTACCAGAGTCTGACTAAGGTGACTCAGGTTTGGAGAAAGTTGAGCCCACTCAGGTCTCTGCCTATCCCTAGCTTCATGCCGTACGCAAGACTTGTGTTAGCCACTCCAGTCGGTTAACTGTTTCTGACAAAGACTAAAACCAAAGATTTTAGACGACTAAACCTGAACCTGCTCGCACTTGAGCCGAACTGGAGGGTCGATGGAGCCCGCGGTCAACTCGACCCGATTCATCGTCTATCATGCATCTAAACGATTGCAACATCCTGCTAAACTGCACTGTTTGCCAATCATGGGCTCCATGTAGAATCGTCGCGGTGATTCCATTAGAGATCAACATAGGCCCCGTCCGGCTTTCAGTATGAAAAGTCTCGGCTGATTTCTCATCTTCAAAGCACGCGTTCACTAGCATGTACACTAGAAGGAGAGCTGTCTCGGCCGGGCTGTCAACCTGCAGGTCGGGTGGTTACGGGCCGTCAAATTCAGCTTTGTAATTAGCTGCGCATGCACCGCTCACTATAAGGTCAGGCTGATCTGGCCGAGCATGATTCTCACGAGCTATTTCAAGAGCGGGCCGAGTGAAAGCGGCCCGTACAACAAACCTACGATGTTGGTCAATATTTCTGCGCTTTTATACTTGTCAGGCTCCTGAAAAAATAATATGCCATTTTAGTGGGCGACTGAGCTTCTCATGCGCAGAAAGTCTCAAATTCTAACTGTTTTCCGGCTGTCATACCGTCTCAGTGCTACATTTATATTGGCCGATACAGAAATATTTGAAGCAGTTGAAATTGCCTCTGCCACGAAAGCTGACATCACTGGCACAGACAAGTTTACACTGTCCCTACTAGTGAACCGACATGACGTGCCAACAGCGCTCAAGTTTCTCAAGAGATGCTGTTGCGAAGTTCAACCAGCCATCTGGACCATGAAGAACATTCAGGCTCGTTATCAGGTCGTCCCTGATGTCTAGTGCTTCACGTTGATGCCTTTTCACAAGAAAACCAAAGGTCGCATTGATGAGCTTCTTGAGAAGAAGGATCGATTCTCCACCACCATCCACTCTTCTCATCTCATCAAAGTTAATCCGCAACCTCTGAATTACGATCGACGGCTCCAGACTTGTTAGCATCGAGTCTATGTCCAGATCTTCCGGATATTCAGTGCCTGTTTCACATCTATTGCACTCGCAAGTGATATCAAACATGGAAAAAAGAATCTCTTGCCGTTTTGCACGAATGAGTTGTGGATCTACGTAACACACTGTCGGTGGTTCTACTTCAGTGTCAATATCGCGAGAGGCTCTAATTGTCAGTTTTGTGCCATTGCAAACTATGTTACTATTGCTGCAGCAACTATGCACTGGTTTTCTGTATACATATATTCCGAAACCGACCGGCAACCCTGCTAAATAGGGCGTCACGATTGCGTAGCTGCTAAAAAACTTCACAGATAGCTGCCACATTTCGTCATCACTAACCGAAAGTCCATTTGTGGCGAGCATGTCTTTCACAATGTTCAAGAGCGCCAGCGTGACCGCCCGATGCGTTGGCACAGAGCCTCCATATTCCGGCATATCTTCATACTTCATTTTCGTCCCGTCAGCCATTGTGAATACTGTGTTGTAGTTCGGGTCTAATTTCTTTTTCAGCATTAGCCTGAGAAAGATTTTACAGTGTGCCACCAGCTCGAGCAAATATTCACGTTGACCTTCATTGATTTCAAGAATGGTCTCAACGGAACCCAGTAAGCTATTGGCTTTTAGCAATTGACATTCCTTGAATTTATGGGCTGATTTCCAGTCGGCCTTGGCACAGGCTTGACCACAATAGTACATTGTACGACAGCCAGCACATCGTTTTGGTTCTTTGCTAGAAATTTTTCGATTCCGTTTATGTTCAAACTTTGAAAATCACAGTAATCAAGCCCAACGACGTCGGAACATAGTACAATACTTACAGCTTCAGAAAACAGTAATCACAATATTTGGCTTTGTTCCTCTCGAATATTACAAGCACAAATGATTTTGCTTCTTCAATAACATCTCCGGCTTTGTAGATCGTCATCGTTCTCTGGTCGGACTGAGGACGCTTCACAATATGCAACAGTGTGAAACAATAAATCACCTGAATCCTTTTTCTTATCAGAGTTCAAAGCTCCATAGAATAATCAGCATTGTTTCTTGTTGGATATTGTTTGGTTACCGGATTGAAGCTTTGCTCTACCCAATGAGCTCTGAACAACGCTTGTATCTAATCATATTAAACAATTTGAGATTCAAGGGAAAGATTAGAGGGTCAGCCGTGAAGCCACAGGAACTGCTCATGCTAGATGATCTTTGGAAGCTTTCAGCAACTTCCAATTAAATCTATGCGAAACAAGACAAAGAAATGCGAACATTAAAAGGACATGCGACTTCTCCACTTGTTTTTGCTGAACAAAAGTGTTTACATTATGATATGAACTATCAGTCGATAGTTCCATATGTATTCTTTGTTACTGTTGTTAAAATGTGTTAGAAATCACGGATAGTAACAGAGCACGTTTTTAGGCGACCGGTCAGTTCAGGAAGAAGTGTTTCTTAAAAAAGGATTGGTTTACATAACGCGTGATCAACATCAGCGCCCTCTATCGGTGATATAATTAAGAAAGACTAATCACCATCAATAACTGAATATGGCATGTATATTGTACTGAGGTGCAGAATATCATTTTTCTAACAAAATGTGAGAAGAATTTTTTTTTCATGCATTCAAGAAATACTCTTTTAGAACGTATCAAATCATGGCTCAGTTTGAAATAGATAATTGTCAGACTAAAGCTGCTATCACTGCATGTTCAACATCCTGAAGCGAAAGTTCGGGTCCTGTATTTCTTCTTGGACTTTGGTCCAGCCATCGTCTCCATAGAGAACCTTGGCCGTTATCTCCATGTCACGTTCGAATTCTTGGGCTTCACTAAACATATGTTGCACCTTCAACATCATACAAGCCAAATGACTGTGTCTGAGCAGCTGTGGACTTCTGCCACCTTTGTGCACTTTCTTTGTATCGCTAATATATTTACGCAACGTAGTCACCAGTTTCGATTTGGGAATACTCCGCAGATCTGTGCCTGGAAATTCAATGTTGTCCACACAGCGGTCACACTCACAGATAACGTTATACTGCAGCAGCGTATCCCAGCGTACAGCTCGAGTGTCCGTCACATTGGCCCGACACAGTGATGGCGGCTCGGTCTCAGTGTCGAAGTCTCGAATGGCTCTAATGAACGTCTTGGTACCATCACTAACTCGGACACAATTATTACAGCAGCTATGTGCAAATTCTTTGTAGATATAGATGCCTCGGCCAGTGGGGACTGCACCGCTGGCGAATATGTAGGACGATACTCCGATAGAGTTTTCGACGTATTTGAGATAAATTTTCCACACGTCATCGCCATCAACTTTGAATCCAGATTTTAGCAACGCGACATTGACGATGTTCAGCAACTTGGACAATAGTGGCTGAGTCTCCATGTGAGCATAACCGCTATAGTCCGGCAGGTCTTCGAATCCCATCATCGTTCCATCGGCCATTTTGAACTTCTGATTGAAAACAGGGCCAAACATTTTTTTCAACACTAAGCGAAGAACGAATTTAAGCGTCGTGATGAAGCTGATGGGATTTCGATTGGATCGCGCATTGGCTAAGACCAATTTTATCATTTCCATTATGTCATTGTCTTTCAAGACTTGGCACTCCTTGAATTTGTGTCCCAGCTTCCAGTCGCCATTTGCGCATTCTCGAGAGCAGTAGTACATTGTACGGCAGGTGGCGCATCGTTTAGGCTTGTCTCTGAGTAGGATACAGGTAATTACAATACTTGAATGAAATGGGTTTCGTGGATACATAAGTAATCTGAGTACTTACAGTACTTTAAAACAGTAGTCGCAGTTCTTGCCCTTGTTCACTTCGAGCAGCAACAAGGCAAACGGCTCGCATTCCTGAAGAACGTCACCCGCTTTGTAAATAGTCATGGTGGATGTCTTCAAGGCTGTCTTGCTCAGTTGTTATTCGTAATCAAACTAAACCTGCTGTGCTAACACTGCGCGGAAACAGCCCGCATATGCGCAGTCAACATGTTCGTCACGTCATAGGCAGTTTTATTTATCGCTGTTCACGTTACGCAAATTATCCCCTGCTCCCCTCACTAGAGTAGAGATCTCGCGAAAAAAAACAACCACCTCATATTCATTCGGAATACCAGCGAAACTACAATGCTGTTCAACTTATGTTGCAACTCATTACAAGCTTCTGATGTCAGCTAAGTTTGAACACACGTTCATCATCCAAGTTGGCAATGTTTGTGATTCCGGAATAAAGGCACGACAGCGCGAATTCACAGCTTTCTACTGTCTAATACTATATCAGTATTAACACGACAGCTATGCGCGAAGATGTTGCGTATGTAGATGATACGACTGATTGGATGTTAGCCATTAGCGAGTGCTTACTAGGGTTGCTTGATTTCAATATATTTATTCTATTTAATTTTAATTTAATTAATAAAGGAATCAATTTATGTTTAAATTAAAATTAAGATGTTCGATTTTCAAGAACATTACGTTGCGCTTGAGTGACCGAGTTTATCACGAAGCATTCGTACCCATTGTTCACGTGCAGCTATCCGCTAGACTAGATTTGCATTCAACGCGTTGCACAACGACCTTTAACTCGGCACAATGGTTTTTCTGTTCAGCACGATGAGTTTTCCACTTTAATTTACTTTAATTTTAATTAATTTATTTTTTAAATATATTCTATGAATTAATCTTTAAGAAAACGAACAATAAGCAACCCTAGTGCGTACTGCAATACGGGGAGTGAATGCTCTCGAAGCTTTCAATGTATTCACCTAAGTCGAGTGAGGTCACTTTGAAAGCTTCCACAGCGAAGAAATAGCTCTCTTATATTTGCGCAACACTGATATGCCAATGTTGTGAGCTATCACATTGAGATACAATAGAAAGAACTGGAACAATCACTTATGCACATAAATCATTTCAGGTCTCCTTCCATGAGACAAATCTAAAAGAATAGCGACATTTTCCGATTCCATATAACTTTATCCATCTGCAAAAAGTTCTCTCATTCCTAGTTGAAACGTCAAACCCTATCCTGGTACGAGCTCCACGACGAGCCCCATTTCTGCGACAGCTCTGTGCTCAATCTCGACCAGCCAAGAGGCCCATGAAAAATATTCGTGCTTGCTTCCAGGTCTCGCTCCATTTCCCGAGCTTCCAAGAAATGCCCATTTAGCAGTAAGATGCCGAAGGCTCTCAACAGCATTTCCTGAACAGCATGCGATTCGCCGCCATCGTGAATTCGTCTAGTCTCTTCGACGCAGTTTTTCAGCTTCTCAAGTAACTTCGATGGCTGCAGACTAGTATTCCGGAAGTTCACGTCTAACATGTCTGGATACTCAGTGCCTGCTTCACATCGTCGACACTCACAAGTTATGTCGTAGTTGCGAAACAGGTTATCTCGGCGTTTCGCACAAGGGTCTGACGCATCGACGTAACATATTGTTGGTGGCTCCAGCTCAGTGTCGATATCGCGACCTGCTCGAATTGTCAGCTTTGTTCCTTCGCATACTTTTTCGCTGTTGCTGCAGCAACTGTGCATTGATCTTTGGTATATATAGACGCCCAGACCAATGGGCAGCTCTGAAATGTATGGTGACACTAATTCATAGTTGCCATAGAACTGTTCAGATAACTGCCATATGTCATCGTCGCTAACCGGCAGTTCCATAGTGAACAGTAAATCTCTCACTGTGTTTGAGAGTGCAGACAAATCTCGAGGACTCAGCATCTTCTCTGAACCTTTGTATCCCGGCATATCTTCATATTTCAATTTCGTACCATCAGCCATTGTGAATAATGAGTTGTAGTTTGGGTCTAATTTCTTCTTCAACATGAGCCTAAGAAAGAATTTGCATATCGTCACCAAATCGAGTAGATATTCACTCGGGCCTTCATCCCGGTCTAGGCTGCTCGCAATGGTACCCAGTAAATTATTTTCTTTCAGCGCTTTACACTCCTTGAACTTGTGGGCCATCTTCCAGTCAGCCTTGGCACACTTTTGACCACAATAGTACATCGTACGGCACCCTACACATCGTTTCGGTTTGTTCCTGTCAAAGGTTGAGATCAAGAGGCTGTTTCGACACAACATGTAATACTCACAGTTTCAGAAAACAGTGATCACAATATTTGCCTTTGTTCTTTTCGAATATCAACAACGCAAATGGCTCAGCTTCTTGAAGAATATCTCCAGCTTTGTAGATCGTCATTATTAACTGTTTATCCCGCTTTTCTTACTGAATAGGCTTGCAAGTGAATCGCTATCAAGTCAACAGTGCCACCACTCGAAACAATAGACCATCAGTTAGAAACCGATTCCGAAACCAAGGCCGCAGTTGTGCATTTTAGAGTGAGAATCGTATCTTGACGATGCAATCCTCGCCAGAGGCGCTAGTATTGCACAATCTCCCAGCGAGTCACCGTCGCCGAATCAGTTAAGTGATAAGAGCTTGATACTTCTTCTTTGGTAACAGAGAGAGAGAGGAAGTTTCACGTTCTTCAACAACCGATCTGAGAGCAAATTGAACAGGTATGAGTATAGAATTTTTCCGTATTTGAGGCAAATTTTCCAGACATCGTCACTGACTTCGATTGCACACCTAACCAATGCGATCTTTCCCATGTTGAGAAGTTTCGTCAACAACGGTTGACTCTCACTGTGCTCTTGCGCAAAGAATCTAACGGACTGTATGGAATAGAGACCGCAAGTAGATACGGCAAAGCTTAAAATCGGTCGATTTTATTGTACATGTCTTACATAGTCTCGATCTTTTTCATGATTACGTATGCAAATATGTAATTGCATAATTAGGCATTTCGTCACATATTCCAAATACAACACTACGTTTTTCGGCTGATTTCCAGGTTCAAACCATTTGGTTTAGCAACCGAAGACACTGAAAAGTTTACAATTCAAACTGATCAAATCCGTATCGTTCAGCATTTCATATTCTGATATAGCTGCGTAGGGGTAAATGACTGGCGGAAGTAAGATTGAAAGCTGAATATATGAAGAAAAGCCAATCAGAGCTTTTGATTAACCCTCTCTATCGTTGAACCAAGACACCAAAGTACAGTTTTCGTGAACAGCTTTCACTCTGTCGACTCCTTCGGTGCCGTATAGAATGCTGGCGGTGAGTTCCAGCTCTCGTTCGAATTCTGCCACTTGCCAGTGCAGTTGTCTCGCTTTGAGCAACAATATAACGAAATGAATATTGGCCAAAGCTTGCATTGAACGGCCGCCTTTGTTCACCCTCTTGGCCGCTTCGACAAAGTCACGGGCCCTGTCCACCAGCTGCGAACCAGGTGGCATGGAGAGTAGCTGAAGCCTCACTTCTTCGCTGGGATATTCTACGTTCGTTTCACATCGCTCACATTCACAGTCGATGCCGTACAAGCTTGCCAATTGCATACTACGCTGAATTCGAGTGTGCATGACATTCACGAGGCTCAACGTTGGATGCTCTAGGGTTGAGTCGAAGTCTCGGATTGCCCGAATATATAGCTTTGTGCCATCGTACACTCTGTTGCTGTTGGCGCAGCAGCTGTGTTGGAATCGCTGGTGAACATAGATACACGGCCAATAGGAAGCTTTTCTACACGGAGTATCCCAGGTGCGACACCAATGGAATTTTCTTTATACTTGAAAAAGATGTCCTCCAGTTCGCTGAGTTGACTATGGACGTCAACCTGCTTCAAAGCGAGCTGCACGACTGCCAAGAATGGTGACATGAATCGTCTGTCCTCAAGCCGTACAGTGTATAATAGATCCTCGAAACCAAGCTCTGCTCGGCCAGCCATCTTGAACCTTTTGCCATAGTTGGGATCGAACTGTTTTTTCAAAGTCAAGCGCATGACGAATTTAAGACTCGTCATGAGCCGCATAGCGAGTACACGTGATTGACCAGGTATCAACAATATCATGGCCAGCAAATCGTTTGCATTCAGACACGTTGCACTCCTTGAACTTGTGTCCCATTTTCCAGTCACCTCTTGCGCAGTCTTTGGAGCAATAGTACATCTTGCGACATCCACTGCATCGCTTAGGCTGTGATCTACAGAATCAGATATCATTGGCATATCCAAGATGTGGAATCTGAGAGCTACTCACAGTTTCTCGAAGCAGTAATCACAGTTCGTACCTTTGTTATCTTCGATCAATAACAAACAGAACGGATTCGCTTCGACAAGAATGTCACCAGCTTTAACAACGGTCATCTTGAATCTAGATTGTTGCAACACAACGTTGACATCAGCAATAAACGACGCTAATGATCTCCCGCGGGAGGGGAACTGCATTCAGCTCCTACGTGCTCCGTCTCATTCGCAATGCGCAGTCATATAATGCATTCTTCACGAGGCAATCGAACACTGCTTGGAAACCGATATCGGAGCCCAGTCACGCCTTATCAGCTTTGAACAGTGCTTTTTTACTGTTACGAAATGTGACAAACTTCACAGTTCATTCGACACAGAGAAACTGCTTTCCGAGCCTAGCAATTATTGAATCTGAGAGCCAATGGACGGATATGAGGATGAAATTCTTCCCTTTTTCTTCTCCATCAGATTTTTCAAGATTGAATTCTATACCGAGGTGTTCCTTGGAGGTTCAGTGAATATTTCAGCAAGCTAAATTTTGAACTGATGCTCAATAGCGACAGGCTTCGCTGCTCGTTGGGAACATTCAGACAATACATTTTTCAATCGTGTAACATAACGTACAACAGCCGAGCTTTGCGATTAAACATATGCAGATAAATAGTTCTCACGCTAGGTTCAATAACCGAGAACGCAGTGTCGGGTCTTCTAGTTCTGCTTGAGCTTTGGCCCAGCCATTGTCGCCATATAGAACTTTAGTAGTTATCTCCATATCACGTTCGAACTCTCGGAGTTCACGAAACATTTGTCTCGCTTTCAGTATCATGCACGCCGTATAAGTGTTCATGAAGACCTGTAGACTTCTACCTCCTTTATGGACTTTCTTAGTGTCACTGACGTATTTGCGTAACGTCCTCAGCGCTTGTGGATTCGGAGCGTTTCTAATTTTTGCCATCATAGCTGTATTATCAGGAAATTCGATGTCAGCTCGACAGCGGTCACACTCGCAATTAATGTCAAACTTGAGAAACAATGTTTCCTGACGTTCGGTTCGAGTTTCCCTCACGTCAACCTGGCAAAAAGATGGCGGCTCGTCTTCAGTGTTGAAGTCCCGAATCGCTCGAATGTATGTTTTGACACCATCGTTGACTCTCGTACAATTATTGCAGCAGCTGTGAGGAAACTCTTTGTATATGTAGATACCTCTGCCTAGGGGGCGGTTGCCCGTGCTAAACAAGTACGGCGATACTCCAATAGAATTTTCCACGTATTTGAGGTACATTTTCCAGACATCGTCGTCACTAACTTCGATTGCACACTTAGCCAATGCGGTCTTTACAATGTTGAGAAGCTTCGTCAACAGCGGTTGACTCTCAATGTGCTGAGTACCACTATAGTCGGCCATGTCCTCGAATCCCATCAGCGTGCCGTCGGCCATCTTGAGCTTCTGGCTGTAGGTTGAGTCAAACGTCTTCTTCAATATCAATCGTAGAATAAACTTGAGAGTCGTCATAAAGCTGACGGGTTCTCGAAAGGATCTCGCTTCAGCTAATACAGATTTAACCATGGCCATCATATCATTATCTTTCAAGACTTGGCACTCCTTGAATTTGTGTCCCAGTTTCCAGTCGCTGTTTGCACATTCTCTAGAACAATAGTACATGGTACGGCAAGTGGCACATCGTTTCGGTTTGTCTCTGGGAAAGAATAGCATATCATTTCTAGAACATGGAAAACGATCAGCTGGAATATACTCACAGTAGTCGGCAGCAATAGTCACAGTTCTTGCCCTTGTTCATTTCCAGAAGCAACAAAGCGAACGGCTCACATTCCTGGAGAACGTCACCCGCTCTGTAGATCGTCATGATGAGTGTCTTCAAAATTTTCCTGCTCAGCTACAGCTCTGGTAATCAAACTGGCTTACTGTGTTCGAACGCTAGTTAGTCAAAAGTTATCCACAAATGCTGCCTAACAACAGAATGTATTTGAGCGTCGAAAACGAAAACAAGTTATAAGATTCTTGTCTGTTATTGTTTAAACTGCCGTTCATCCTGTGGCTACGTTTGAAGGTTATCAAAACAGATGCGACGCGTACGTAGTGTTAGCTATGTAACCGGCATTATGTGTTCGACGCGACCCCACCACTGACTATCGACTGGGCGAGGCCATCATTCCCTAGACTTGGGACCGGAAGGACCAAAGAAAGGCCGGCAAATTATTCCTTTTGCGTTAAGGGTCATAGTAGTATATACATGTCCGAGAAGGAGCAGTAGAGCAATAGCCAACTGTCAGCTGAAAAGCGCCTGCAATTTCACTGGGGACACACGTTTTTCGTCCTCGACAGAACCAGTGAAGTTTCCTCGCATCGAGTCCCTTTGAACGAAACCCTCATGATACAAGACAGAGAAATCGACCGGAGAAGCTACTCTCGAATGGAGGACGACACGATCCGCGTTTTCTCTGCCCGACCTGACCGCGGCCCGTAGGAATCTTCTTCAGCTCGACCGGGCCACCGTGAAGACTGCGCATGCGCAGTATGACATCAGTATGCCGTCATATATTGTGGAGAGGATGATGCTCCGGCCGCTCAGCCCGACTGATACAGCCCGGCCCGCACCGGCCTCTAATATAGTTTCGATTCTGCATCAATACTAAAAGGTTGAGTCAAAATTCTTGTATTCATTCTTTTCTACTGTTTTGCAGATGTTCAAATGTTTCCTCTCATTCACGACATCGAAGACATACACTTCTCAGATACAGCAGTTTCTGGTTCTATTGAACGTAAATTAGGTCTCATGCATAAACTATCACTACATGTTGAACATTCTGGACAGGTCTGTCGAGTTTTGTTGGGCTCGAATTTTGTCCCAACCGTTGTCTCCATAGAGAATCTTGGCGGTTATCGCCATGTCACGTTCGAATTCTGGGACTTCGCGAAGCAAATGTTTTGCTTTCAGCATCATGCAAGCAACATGGCTGCTCATCAGGACCTGAGGACTTCTACCGCCTTTGTGCACCTTTCTGCTATCGCTGATATATTGACGCAATGCTGCAGCCAGCTGCGAGGCAGGTATTCCGACCTAGAGCTAAGGCGTCCGGATATTCAACATTGTTCACACAGCGCTCACACTCACAATCGATATCATAATGGAGCAGCATTTGTCGGCGCTGAGCTCGATTGTCCGTGACATTGGCCCGACACAAAGATGGCGGCTCGGTGTTAGTGTCAAAGTCTCGAATCGCTCGGATGACGATTTTCGTACCATCGGTAACGCGGACACAGTTATTGCAGCAGCTATGCGCAAAGTGTTTGTAGATATAGATGCCTCGTCCAATAGCATCTGGAGAGCTGGGCAGTATGTAGGGCGACACTGGGATAGAATTTTCAAGGTATTTGATGTAAAGCTTCCACACGTAGTCGTCATTAACTTCGATTCCGGATTTGAGTAATGCAACATTGAGGATGTTCAGAAGCTGAGACAACAGTGGTTGGCTCTCGATATGAGAGTAACCTGTGTAGTCTGGCATATCTTCGAATCCCATCATCGTTCCATCCGCCATCTTGTGCTTCTGGTTGTAAACAGGGTCGAACAACTTTTTCAATATCAACCGAAGAATGAATTTGAGAATCGTGCCAAGCATTATGGGATTTTGACCGGATCTCGCACTAGCTAAGACTGATTTGATCATAGCAATCAGGTCATTGTCTTTCAAGACTTGGCACTCTTTGAATTTGTGCCCCAGTTTCCAGTCACCTTTTGCACATTTGCTGGAGCAATAGTACATTGTACGGCAAGTGGCACATCTTTTAGGTTTATCTCTAGGGTGAGCAAACGGTTATGACAACACTAGTTAAATCGGCTTGCTCAGTACAACAAGTAGTTCAGATGTACTTACAGTGCTTTGAGACAGTAGTCACAGTTCTTGCCCTTGTTCACTTCGCGAAGCAACAAAGCAAACGGTTCACATTCCTGGAGAACGTCACCAGCTCTGTAGATAGTCATGACGGGCGTTTTAAAGACTGTCCTGTTCAGCTGTACAGTAGTTCGTAATCAAACTAAGCTTACTGTGTTCGAAGACTAGACTGCAGTTAGTCAACCGTTATCCAAAAATGTTGCCTGACAACATACTGTATTTGAGCGTTGAAAACAAGAACGTTATCAGATTCTTGTCTATTATTGTTCAAACGCCATCCTGTGGAACGTTTGAAGATTATCAAAATAGAGATTTCAATGCTAAAAAAAGAACACCTGATATTTAATCGAAACTTTCAAGAAAAACAACACGTACTTAAATTACAAAATAAGCACTTTAAGTCAAAGGAAGCAACCCTTTGCTTCCCAGCTGATAATCTTGAGTCTGTGACATGACCGCTAGATGGCGCACGATCTTCGTAGCTTTTGTTTCGAGCAAGTTTCTCTAACAATTAGAAATTTCCTGATGACTTGCTATAGGCGGTGCAGTTGAGTTTAGCATCTAATTGCAATGACCACTGAGCTTGCGAGCATTCATCATCCAAGATGCCACTGTGTAGACTTCATGTTCGTCCTTCACTTTTTCCCAGCCGTTGTCACCGTAGAGAACTTTAGCCGTGACCTCAAGGTCACGTTCGAATTCTTGGGCTGCCTTGTGAAGCTTCTTCACCTTGAGCAACATGATGGCGTGCTGAATACTATACAAGACCTGTGAGCTATGCCCTCCCCTGACAACTTTCCTGGTGTCTTCGACAAAATGGCGCAGCTTTTCTACCAGCTTAGTATTAGATGCATTACGATAGAGCTCCAACATGAAGTCTTCATCAGGGAACTCGATATTCTCTTCACATCGTTCACAGTCACAGTCCTGGCCATACAGTGAAGCCAACTCATAGAGACGTACGGCCCGAAATTCTATGACACTGACGAGACAGGCTGTCGGTGGCTCTGATGCAGAGTCAAAGTCACGAATGGCACGAATGCGTAGCTTTGTACCGTCGTATACTCTGTCAGTATTGGCACAGCAGCTATGTGCAAACATTTTCGTGATATATATACCCCGACCAATTGGAAGTCGGTTATTGCCGAATACGTACGGCGTTACGGGCAGCGTATGCTCTCGAAGCATGCAATGAACTTGCCAAAGTTGGGTGAGGTTAACCTGAACGCCCACTCTGCCCAGTATGGTCTTGGCGACGAGCAAGAGTGGGCCAACCAATGCCCAACGCTGAGCAGTCAAGTCGTCGTAGTGTGTCAGATCTTCGAATCCAATCTCTGTTCCATCAGCCATCTTGACTTTCTTGCTGTAATTCGGGTCAAGTTGCTTCTTTAGTACCAATCGAATGATGAACTTGACATTTGTGGCGTAGTTGACAGCATTTTCACAGAGAGGGCGCTGAAGTGATCTAAGCATGACCAGGATGTTACTTTCTTGCAAAACCTTGCACTCCATGAATTTGTGCGCCATCTTCCAGTCGCCACTTGCACACTCCTTGGAGCAATAGAACATCTGTCGACAGCCTACACATCGTTTAGGCTTTGACCTGGAAATAATTTTGTTACATTCGCAAATATGAATACTCTTTCAACTCACATATGCCTGAAGCAGAAATCGCAATTTTTTCCTTTATTCTTGTCAAGCAACAGCAAACAAAATGGCTGAGCTTCTTGGAGAACGTCACCAGCTTTGACCATGGTCATGTTGAAGTGAGAAACAAACAAAGAAAGTGTATACGTCGAGAGTGGATTCACAACTGGCCAAGTGAGTTGAGAATGTCAGAAAAGTGAGCGCATGAACAAGTTAGCGCCATCTAGTGCCAGATTACCCTTAAAGTCTGTGAGAAAGGATCAAACGTGCCTGTGCTTGGAAGTTGAAAATTTTCGACATGTCGGAAGTCTGGCACGTGATAAAAAATGAAATAAAGTCACGGTGGAATAATCCGAATATCACATCGTAAAGAAATGATAACCAATTTCTTTCCAGTAGAGATGCTGAGTCATGCAAGAGATTCAAACACTTTAAAAAACTGACCACCTGATCAAGTGCGCGCCCTCTAGTGTGAAGAAGCTCATTCTTCGCCCAGTCGGCTAGCGTGTGATAAAAATGAAGCCTCAGCTTGGGAATGCGATTAGATAAATTTACTAGAATAAATACAGAATTAGTCAAGAGCAATCATTTTTATATTTCATCCTCGTCATCTGTCCCATTCAGTGTACACAGCCTTAAAAATCTTCAAGAAAGTCGTAAAGGTCAACCCAGCGGGCATTTCTTGGCGGCGCCGTAATGGCACCCATAGCTGACCTGCTGTAGCGACTGACCACCATGTCTACCCAGTCGTAGATGCCACGATGTCCCAGTTTGGCAGCTGTGGACACCCGTGTAGCTAAGTTGCACTGGTTTCCGCCCATATGTGTGCCCACAAGGTGGACCGTGTATCTCGAGAGTCTTGCATCAGCACCTGTCACGTTTGCGTCTTCGTGGTCAACAAAGTGCATATAAGGACCTCCGCTATCTCCTGGACACGGATTGCGTAGTCGATGGGCTTCCGAGTTGACCGATTCGAATACGTGGGCTGGCTCGGCGCCCGGTGGCCTGATTCTCTTGACCGTCCACTGTAGGTGGTCATTGGACTTACTTGGCAGCACATTCACACCATAGCCGGCGAAGTACAGCTGGTCCGGACATATTTCATAATCGAATTCCGGTGCATCTCGCCAGCAAAGGACGTTCAATTTAGTTGTATCTGTGAAGACGCCATCTTGAGGCAGGTAGTAGTGTTCAATGGGGTCGACGAGCTTGACCAAGGCGACGTCGAATGTGGTCATGCTTAACGGCTTGTCCCTGACGTACTCTGGGTGAATGAAAAGTGTGACATGAGCATGTATGCTGACTGTCCTCATCACTATTGGACGTTTGCAGTCGATTCCAAAAGCTAGATACAACGGAAATCCCGGTATAACAACAATTGGGCCAGTCTTGCCGCGACCATACTTCCTGAAATGATTCATCTCAGCTCAGAATTGTAATACTTGATGCTCACTTACCCGAAACAATGAGCTGCTGTGATGATGAATTCATCGCTGATAAGCGTTCCGGTGCAGGTCTGCTTGTAATATATCGTCCTAGAAGCGTCCTTTCTTACAGCCGGTGCAATCAGACAAACCAACCAAGGAAATTGTCGAACATATGACTGAAGACCAAAGTGAACTCTGCCATCGTATCCGCTAGGTGGCGCCAAAAATCGGCCGCAGCCCTTGATGTCAGCAGCGTGTTTCTCGGCCACTGGAATCGGTGTGTCGTGACTCGGAAACTCACTGAAAACGTAGCCATCTTGGTTGCTCGTCACAGGTTTCACAAATGTTTCAAACATTTTGACGTCAGGTATAGAAGCGTCTCTGGATATCGGCATGAAATTCATGTCTTCGTCAAGAGCGACGTCCAGGAAGAATGGATTAGGGGAAACTTTGTCCATCCAGTCTTTCTTCTCAGCCGCTATTCCCATAATCATGATATCGTCTAAGCTGTATGTCGAAGTTGTCTGTGAGACTGACCCGGAAAAGCTACCACTAAAGGAAGATGGCCGATGGTCGGCCAGATAAGCCTTGTAATTTTCGGCATAATAAGCCATGAACATATTTCTTGTATCCGCATCACCATCCAACGATTTTATGAAGTATTGCAGGGCTCGTCTATGGCTGCACTTGTATTCTCCACCACAATATGGCTGCTCTTGTCCGCCATTTGGATAGAAGTCAACATGGCCACTGGCTACCGACATTCCGTATCTAGATTTAGCCAAGTCGTCTCCGAAGCCATTTTCCGAGACAGTAGACGTATGTATGATGTCAACGAAATCGGCATCTTCACGATTCAGATAAGGAGGCTTGCTTGGATTTCCGAATCCCTGGAAATCTCTGGCCATCGGGTCAAGGCCCGTAATTCGCCCGACACGACCCTGTCTCCTCGGGCCTCCAAATTTTTCGACATCTCTGTCCATCAGTATTTTGAAATATTCACCAGCAAAGTGCATGACATGAGCCCCCAAGCCTTGACCTATCAAATGTATTTTATCTTTCGTGATAATGCCAGTGGACACTAATAAATAGCCAACAAGCGCCACCTCGCGGCCCACTATCATGGTGTTGACGCAAGCTCGCTCGTAGGCGTCACTCTGCCAACTGACCATACCAGAGGAGGCGCCATTTTGCCAGTCGACAGTGATCACAACATGCCGGTCAAGATTCAGTATTGAATTCTTGAGATCGTCAAACATTGGCCATATCTCTTCTTGGAATCCATGAGTGATGAAAACAATCTTATCTGGCTCAAAGGTCAAGCTCGGTATACTTTCAATCCACTTAGTATAATCCAGCCAATGAGGTTCCTCGCTCTCTTTCTCATACCACAAAAACTTTGTTCCGATCTCAGTTATGTTATTGACTTCGTTGCCTATGTGTAACATTGGCTCCTCTTCAACACTCAAGAAGCCAAGTAATCGGTGATGTAGAAATAGCGGCACTGTGACTGGATTTGTTGGGGCACCTTCTTGCCTTTGTATCGTAGACGCAACTGGCTCATACCACATAAAAACTAGAACTACAGTAAACAAGCTCTCCATCTTTTTTGACTGGAATATATTGCTGACAAGAATGCTTTTGTGTTTGGCTAGAGTTTCGTCTCAGGTTTGTCTCGTCAAGATAGTGTTGCTACTAGCTCAACTCACTGACTGCGTTCTCTGTAAGATTAAGCTACATCGACAATCTCAATCAAGTAGCGTTGCATATTTTTAATCTATGAATTTTAATTAATTTTAGTTTATTTAATTTACTATTTAATAAATGCAGAATCGAAAAATAAGCAACTATAGGGTTGCCTAATATCAATTTATGCTCGATTAATTTATCTGAATCTATTTCACTAATTCATTTTCGCAAAAACCAAGCAACCCTACACTCAAGAACGCATGCGTCATTTCCTATGTTCGTCAGTAAAGTTTAGGGAGACTGGGATTCTCGCGCTAGGACTCCCACCTGGAGGCGCTAGGAGTTCAACTTTTAATTGTTTTTTTCCAGCGTAATGTGTCTTTATTTTGTACCCTAGTTTCTCACCAGGATAATTATCTTATTTGTACATTTGGCATACTAAGAAATAGTACATTAGTGCGAGTGATGAGTAGTGAATGATTCAGAGTTTGATTTGAGAAAGTTAGTGAGCCAGCTCACTGATTTTTGTGACACATTTTTCCATGTATTCAATAAACATAGATTTCATTGGTGCTTTGATTAAACTTGGCCATAGCTGTGTGTTCATACTGGTATAGCCATATTCTTGGCGGAGCTCATGAGTGTGTAGGCAGTTGTTTAGTAAATGTTCTATGTTTTGCTCCACACCGGAGGGGCAACTGCACCAGGCGTCGGGCTTGAGTTTAAATCGGCGCAGGTAGGCTCTTATCGGGCCATGACCTGTAACCGCCCAGACTAATCGACGGTGCTGTAAGAAGAGAGAAGCATGCTGACGAATGTCCGCAGGGTCAGGGAAAAAGAGGAAAGCATGGCCGCCAATAGTTTCGCTCCGAAGAAGTTGATGGAAGGAGTTGCTGAGCTCTTCCATCATGGAGCGTCTTTGGTGCTCAAGAGTTTGAGTTAGCTGAGTGGCTGCAGGCTGAATATTCACTTGTGGTGGTTGAATATTGCTCTCTTGGCTGGTCGGAGTGTCTTTGAGCGTGATATAAACGTTTCTTGATTGTGTTTTGATTTGCATTAGTGATTGAATGACTTTCAGTTCTAAGGCTAGATGATTTGCTTGCTTATTTCTTGGGAGCAGCGTCCGTGGTATGACTAGTAAGAGTGGTGAAGAAACCGTTAAGTCGATGCCGCTCAGCACGTCGTCCAAGACGTAACTGTGGAAGAGCCGCTGGCTGTAAGGTAGACGCTGATAAGTTTTGAACGTTTCCTTCCCTCTCTGCACATAACTGCACATGATGGAATGGGACTGTGCCGTTAGCGTGATAGTTTCTCCAGCAGGGTGTGTCTCACCATCACTACTGCAGTAGTCATCTGCTCCTGGGTGGAGGATGCGCGATATGTTTGTCTTTGTGGTCACTTGCATCGGTGTCTAGTAGCTTTGTGAGCGCGATGTCTGTTTTTATGATGTCTTCTAGAGGGAGGAGCCCGGCCATTGCAATTATCTTGTTTGTCGGAACTGTGCGGTATGCTGACGTTGCCCGTATGGCCCCGAGACGCTGTACACTTTTCAAGCCCTGTTGGATACTGGCCACTCTTTCGACTGCCATCAATGCAGGTGCTCCATACCGGAGGTAGGACTCAATCACAGCTTTATATATTCCTGAAGGTCTTGCCCGATATTATGTTCCGTGGAATTTTTCTCAGTTGTCCCAATTTTATTTTGGCTTGTGTGATGCGGAGTTTCATGTGTTTCGTGCCTAGTAATTTATTGTCAATGAGCACTCCAAGTATAGTCATTTCAGTGCATCGAAGAATAGGAATGCCTGCGTAATTGATATTATGCTCTTCCTTGTACTTATTGACGCCAAGGTACATAACCTGGCTTTTTGAGGACGAGAGAGTCAGTCGGTGCTTTTGTATCCATGTCTTCACTCTTTCTAGTACTTGTTCAGCACGGTAGCTGACCTCCTCCAGGCTGGAGCCGCTGACCCGGAGTGTCAGGTCGTCGGCATACGCTGTTGTGCATGTTCCAGGTAATTCCACTTGTTGAAGTAAGTTGTCCATGATGAGGTTCCAAAAGAATGGACCTAGTACTGACCCTTGAACGCATCCTTCACCACAGTTTTGTACTGTAGTACAGGTGGCGATCGTGTAGCTCACTTTCCTCTCAGCTAAGTAAGATTTAGTCAAACAGTACAAGTTTCGCGGCACTTGTTTCGCTGCTAAGCTATCGAGTACATCATGCCACTGTACATTGTCGAAGGCACCTTGTATGTCTAGTGCTATCACCGCAGTATACTTGTGGTGGCTCTTCGCGTGTCTGAGATCTTCAACAATCCGATGCAGTGCTGTTGTTGTCGAGCAACCTTTGGTGAAGCCATGCTGTTTGTCACTCATCAGTTGGCGAGAATAGATATGATGTTTGATACGATCAAGGAGTAGCTTCTCGAGAGTTTTGCCTAAGAGGCTGAGTAGTCCAACTGGTCTGAAAGCACTCGGAATTGAATAGTCCGGTTTTTTAGGCTTTCTGAGTAGTACCAAATTGGCGACCTTCCAGGCTTTGGGAAAGTAGCCTATTTCTAGGCACCAGTTGAACAGAGTGGTGAGCCTTCCTAAGTTAACGTTGCTGTGCGCCTCCAGCATGGAGCAGGTGATCAAGTCTAGACCTGGAGTGGTAGTCCGCTTAAACGAGTTCAGCTTCGTGAGCACCTCATGATCAGTGAACTCTGTGTCATCAGGGAAACTCGGTGCTCCAGCACGGAGCAGTGGTACTGTCGGTGGGTAGAAGTGACAGAGGAATGCTTGCCCGGTTTCTGCAGGGGTCGTTGTAACTGTGCCGTTAAGTGCAAGATTGCCAACTGCTCTGTCTGCTCTAGGGCCATTCAGTAGTCGGTATAATTGCCAATGAGTGCTGTCATTAAACTTTGAGATAAGGCTGTTCCAGTTCGCATTGCGCCACTTGCAGAATTCACGTGTCAGCCCAGCTTGACTTTCTTTGAGTAGAACAAGAAGCTGTGGTCGTCTAGCCGACGTACCAGCGTTTTTGATCTTGTGCTCGAGCCTCCTCACTGTCTTCTTTAATTTCATGATGATGGCTGGGAACTTTTTCTTGGTTGAACCGCTCCTTGCTGGAGTACTTCGTTGAGCCGCGATGACACTCTTCCTACTTAAGTCTCGTACTATCTCGTCGATATTTGCTCTTGTAGCTGTCCGCATAGGTGTCCAGTAAGTTTACGTTAGCTCTGTTTCAAACCTTTTGCTGCACAGGTGTCGGTAAGGGTTACGCATTGCTCGGGCTCCAGGAAGTGTGCTGGGTAGGTCGTCACCTACAGTGATCAGGATGGCACGGTGATCAGAGAGGCTGTAGTCCTTGTCGATTTCCCATTGACAGCTTAGATTAGGTGACGCAAGTGTGATGTCAATGGCAGTTTCTGTCATACCTGTAGCTGTTGCTCTCGCAAAGGTTGGTTGGCCGTCATTAAGGAGTTGTAATGCACTATTTGACAAATAGTCTTCCCAGAGTTGTCCCCGATTGTCTGTTTCTAGACTTCCCCAGAGTGGTGACCAGGAGTTCGCATCAGCTCCATAGAGGAAGCGTCGCCCTGTTAGCGTGATGGAGTCAATGACTGTGAATGTGCTGTGAAGTGGTGACAGTTCTGCTGAGCTCTCGCGATGGCAATATTCGGACACTACTGTTATAAGGAACTTCTCCTGTTGATAGATGTCCACCACAACGCGCTCCGGGGTGGAGTGCTCATGACGGAGGAAGCCTTCGAGGTCACTGTTGAGCAATATGATTGCCGCTCGGACGTGAGACGTATTGGTGGGTGCTTGATAGATAGTGCCTACATATGCGCCCTGCACAGTGAGTTGATTACCTGTATATGGCTCCGTGAGAAGAAGTACGTCCGTGTGGTTCAGCTGATAGGTGATGATGGCATTTTGCGTGGCATTCTTGGATTTATGAGCATTGAGTTGTGTGATTTTGAGCTTGAATTTAGTAAACGGTTTGGGCTTCAGTGTTTTCAATGGCTTTGCGGTGGTGTGGGCAGTCATTGCTGTGGCAGCGGTGGTCGAAAGGCTTACAAGTACTGTTGAGACCATTGTAGTGCTTGCATACTGCGCAGGAGTATCCATGGTCGCTGATTCGCAATGTGCAGTCCTTGTGCGCATGCTCCTCGGAGCAGTGGCTGCATTTTGTGCTATTGGGACAATTAGACGAGATATGGCCATAGAGCTGACATTTATAGCACATCGTGACATGGGTATGTCTCTTCACAGTGAGTCGAACATATTCAAAGTACAGCTCTGGGTTGCTGAGTAAAGTCCGGTGAACCTCTTTGGGGACTCTCACAATCGCAGCTTGTTGGTTGCCTTTCCGAATTTTGTGCATTAGTAGAACCTTTATATTGTCTTTGTGATCGGGAAATTTCCTATCGAGGTACTGCTTCAGCTCCGTCCCGGAGTGGTTATTCTCTAGTCCTTCAACCCTCACAGTTGGAAGCTTGTAATGAGGAGTGCCCATTTCGCATCTGTCTTTCAGTTTCTTCTCAATTTCGGTGACCAAATCGTTCATAGACTCTTCATCTCGCATGTCTATCAATAGCGATTTAGGCCCCAAAGACTTCATCCGGTTTACACCGCTGTCTCCGTTCCGAGGAGGAATCTTGTCAATAATTTCTTGTCTCAGCCCTGCCGAGCCGAGGTTAGCTGATTCTAAACAGTCCAGCTTGATTGTCAGATTGGGCGAAGCTTGGGTTTGACGCCGAGGGGGTGGGCTGATGATCGGCTGTAGTCTTCGCTGAGTGACAGCGCTGTAGTTGCCAAGCCTGGTTGCTACTAGCTTCTCGAGTTTTTCAAACCGCTGCTCCGAGCTGGAGCTGGTCATTGGCTCTGGTGCATTGGCTCTCGAGTAGAAATCAAACAGTTGGTTGGCCATTGTCGCAGCTTCTTGGGTCGACTGGAGATGGGTTCCAGGTACAGCGTTTTCGGCAATCAGACGGTTTAGCAGGCTTGAGACAATTTGCAGGCCACCTCGCAGGTGAGCTGCAGCTTCGGAAGCATCGCTGGGTAAAACATTGTCTTGGTACTCCATGCCGGTGTCCTCCGGTGATGGCATAGTTTGCTTCTTAGGGGCGTTGCCGTCCGCCGGTGTTTCGTTCCGGCGTTTGTTCTTGTAAGTTGAGCTGCTTTTGGCTTGTAAAATGGTTTCACTGGATGCCAGGGTGGCAGTTGAGTTCGGAAGTGCAGTAATAAAGCTGGTAAATCAATTTGTTTATTAGTATTCAACGAATTAATTAGGAAGGTAAACAAAAGCATCTGTCAGTGTCAACAGAAACAGCTGTTTTTCAACTTTTAATTGTCAGTAGTGCATGTAATAGCATAAGACATAAATATCAATTTCAGCATTTAATTTCGAATCATCAGTTGGAAGTTGCTCATTATTCCATTGTACATCAAATATAAGCCCATGAGTACGATCAAAGAGAGACGAGTCTAATAGTTTTCCATGTAGCTGTAAAGATCAACCCACCTGGGACTCTTATCTGGCGGAGAGATTGGACCGACGGCTTGACGGCCTTCAGTGTCAACGACGTCCACTACAAACTCATAAATGGCCGGATGCCCAAGCTCGGCCGCCTTGGTGACCCGATCCGATTTGTCACATTCAGTGCCTCCCATATGAGTGGCGAGCAGCTGTGCAGTATATGGCGATAGCTGAGGATGGTCGGAGGCGTGTCTTGATTCTGTCATATTGAGATACCGAAGGTACGGTCCACCGCTATCTCCCGGACAAGAGTTGCGCAACAATTTTTTCTCCGAATTGTAAGCAGCCATGACATGAGCATAGGCTTCGTTCCGATAAAGTCTTATCTTTTTGACTGTCCATCTGAGGTAGCCACTCGAGATACGCCTCTGTAGCTCATTGAGTCCGTAGCCAGCGAAATATAGCTGCTCAGAGCAATCTTGATAGTTGAACAAGTTGGCATCTCGCCAACAAACTATGTTCAACTTCGTGTCAGTTCCAAAGACGCCATCTTGCGGAAGCAAGTGCGGTTCAATGGGGTCGACTAGCTTGATCAGAGCTACGTCAAATCTAGTCATTGGATGAGTGTCGTACGAATACAAAGGATGGATGAATGATGTGGAATACTGGTGGATGACAACTGTTCTCCTGGCTATGGGACGTTTGCAATCGTTACCAAAGGCCAAGTACATTGGGAGTCCATTTATGGGGACCATCTTGCCGTCTTTCGTCTTCCGGTGGTATGACCTGAAATGAAAAACATTTTTTCATCCATAGAATACCTCTAGAGTGGTGAGAAACTTACTCCAAACAATGTGCTGCCGTAATGATGAATTCATCACTGACCAAAGTTCCCGTACATTGTTCCGCGAAATAGATTTGTTTCGCACTATTCTTAGCTGGTAATATCATGCACACCAGCCAAGGAAATTGGCGTATGTATGGTTCGAGGCCAAAATGAACTCTTCCATCGGTGCCGTTAGGTGGCGCCAGAAACTTGCCACAGCCATTGAAGTCTCGGGCGTTTCTTTGAATATTTGCAAATGGTCCCCTATGACTTGGAAACTTTTTAAAGTCGTATCCGTCGTCCGTTATAACTGAGGTTGGTAAGTCCAGTTCATACAATTGAACATTGGGTACCGAACTGAAGTATGGGCGTCTTGGAACTTCAGCCAAAGCATTTTCACTGTCCAGAGCTATGTCCAAAAAGAAAGGATTAGGCGTATCTTCGTACATTGCTCGATTCTTCTCGGCGTCTATTCCCATCAACATGGCTGTCGGGTCTGGCATCGCTACCGGTTTTGACGACATGAAAGGCATCCAGCTACTGAATACACCAGGACCGTGTTTCTCAAGATAAGCCGGATAATTATCGGCACGATGAGCAACAAGGTGCGACCTTGTTTTTGGGTCGCTTGTCAACGATAAGGCGAAATACTTCATCGCCATCATATGGCTGCACGCGTCGGCTTTAGTGCAAAAGGGCTGCTTCTGGCCGCCATTTGGATAAAAGTCAACATGGCCACTTGCAATTGACATACCAAATCTCTTGGCTTCCTTATCAACAGGCGACCCATTGTCGGTAACAGCTGAGGTGTGAATGATGTCAACGAAGTCGGCGTCGTCTACGTTCAGATAGGGCAAGCTAGCTACAGTTCCATAGCCTTGGAAATGCTCGGCAAACGGATCAAGACCCGTAATACGCCCGACTCGACCTTGCCCTCTGGGTCCGCCGTCTACTTCAGAAATTCGGTCGGACAGAGTCTTGAAATGTTGGCCCGCAAAGTGCATCACGTGAGCCCCAAGACCATCTCCAATATAATGCACCTTGTCTGGGGTCACTATTCCAGCTGACATTAGCAAATACGTGACCAAGGCCACCTCTCGGCCTACTATCATGCTATTCACACATGCCTTGTCATATGCGTAGTCCGTCTTTTTGCCGCTGGGATTGCTATTAATACTGTCGGCACCAAGTCTCCAGTCAACCGTGATGGCGATACTTCCAGGGACGTAGCCCTGGAGTGAAAATAGCATCTCTATGTACTTTTTTCCAATGGTGCCCTTGAAGCCATGGGTCAAGAAAAATATCCGAGTAGGAGTGCTTGACACCGTAGGCTTGGTTTCTTCCCATTTCAAATAATCCAGTTCTAGGCGTTTTTCTGCAGCCACGTCATACCAGACAAACTTGGTCATGATTTCACTCGGTGTTGACAGAATGTCGCCAATGTGCTTGAGAGGTTCGTCTTCGAAGGGCAGGAAGCCCAGTAGACGATGATGCTGGTACAGCTGAACCATGTCGGGCACCGTTGGCTTGTTTCCCGCTTGTCGGTTCTCAGCCGCATCTATCCCTTCGGTGATCGGGTAATACAAACATACAACGATAAAGCACATCACCCACAAATCACATGATGCTGCCATTTTGCACGCTAAGACAAAGCCGAGTCAGTCATTTCTAGTGTTGTATTATTCTGCAAGTATGTCGAGGTCTTGTTGCTGCAATTTGACACTTCGTGAAATGGAGCAATAGGTTTTTAGGCACTGTTATAATAAAGTAGTGACAAAGTATTCGAGAAATCTTGCTGAATAGTTTCTCATTATGAGCCGACTCATTTTGGTTCTGGTTAGCGACAAAGAACAAGCTAATGTTGATATGCACAATTAATAAGCTTGAGAGCTAAAAAAGCTAAGGACTGATGGGCAATGACTTTGGACGAAACTCCAGATTGGTTCAAATCCATGAATTGTAGCTTGACTAAAGAATGTGTGAAATTAAGCCCATCTGTACCGCCAATAGGAGTTGCTTGTTTCGCAAAAATTGTCTGAAACAAGTATTTTCGCAGTGAATGAATATAATAGAATATCGACCTCACTGCAAATGGAAGCCGATGCTGGCTGTGCTTCAATGAAGTCTCCGAATCCCTCGAGCTCATTCATTTCACAATGACCGAGGTAAGTTGAATGAGTTGAATTTAGAGCTATACTAAAATAGTCCGATATATTTAATTGGAAGATCAACTTCTTTAGGGTTTCATGAAGCGCAAATAATTATGTATTTCCTCTTGTCTCACTAGCTATTCCGACGTCTCAGTGGTTCAATTTACTTGTGCATATGCATTCTCTGCTTCACATATCAAGTGGCCAAGCTGAACTCGCAGTATTTCAGATACGAGACGTTCACCAGGACACTGATGGACATCACGAGGTACACATATGCTCCAGATCTACATGTGTGTCCAGCTACTGACCAAGTATTCAACTTCACCGCGTATAATGCAAAATTCAACACTTCACTTGGAACCTTCAAGACTGACGACGACGTTTTCAAATTTCAAAATACGATGACCGTGGCTCAGCTGTTGGAATACAGTCCCCTTCCGGCCGACTTTGTGGACAAGTGCATCGTACGGCGTCCTCATAGCAATGCTTTCAGCTATTTGAATAGTTCAGAATGCCGTGATGCATTCAATATGACAAAGTACTATACCTTGGAATACATCTGCTATGTGGTCAACTTGATACCTTTTCAGGGTGACCTGAAGTACGACGCAAACAGAATCAGCTATGCACTCAACTTTCCTGGACTGTACTATCAGCTGACCCTGAATGAAGAGTGGCTCAAGTTCATGAACTATTTCAAAGTACTGGCCACCCAACGGACGAATGGCGACAGGAGCGTATCTGGAGCCGTAGTTGTCTCCAGAGGCCTCTACAAAAACACAGCCCTTTACAGTCTATTCTATGTTTCGTACTACAAGATACGATATCATCGACTAGCACCGCCTTACGATACAAAATGCAGAGACTACATCGCTGAAGGCCTCAAGACAGCTAGTGGTTGTTCGCATAAATGCATAAATAAGCGTTCTTTGCGAGACTTGGATAGATACTGGTATGCCAGTCACGCTCATATTCCAATAGACAAGCTGCCCTTGTCGACGTATGACTTCAAAAACAAAACATTTGGCAAGGTATTTGAGGACATATACCTCGAGTGTCAGGCCGCATGCGCACAACCAGAGTGTAACCGACTATGGACGCTGACCTTGACACGAAACGAACGACTTGAAGGTGGAATCAAGTTCAACATAGTCAAGTCCAAGGAGCCATCTTTCTTTGTTCAGTACGATGCTCTGCTCACACTGGAATCCTACCTTATCTTCTTTATGAGCTGCATCGGATCTTGGTTTGGTTTGTCTGTCTTGTCGTTCAGTCCAGCTCGACTTGCTGATATGAAGCGCAAGCAAGAGGACCGAAAACATGGCGGAAGACTGAGCTATCGAACAGCTATCGATGCCAGAAAAGACATAAAAAAGTTGTACAAAAACTTGTTCCAGCTGAGACGTGACATGCAGTTGACTAGTGTATCTCCTACACGTTACATGACGCCACCTGGCGGATTCGCACCGCAATTCAATTCAGATAGAAAGCAGCACAGAATCAATTTCAAAGAGCCGCACGTTCATTGTCTTTAATCGGAAGCTAATTAGATAAAGGGTGTGATCATGTTCCGAAAATCAAAGGTACGTGATTTGTAAAACGCTATCAGCCTCTCTAACGTTAGTGAGTATTCGTAGTTGACGAGATAGCGGTAGCAACTTTTCATTTGTCTAAATTTAACAACCTGAAGATGACTTTTTAATTCACACTGTAGTCTAGTTTCCTAAAAATCATGATGTATTAACGTGTATAACAACTCCGTCAGTATCTCAACGATTCGAAGGTTGGCGACAGCTTGCAGATTTATCTGATTTCCTCGGCGACTGAAGGTTGACAAACATAGAAAGATTTTCAGTTCAAATACCTATTGAGTTCGTGTTCAACTAAAAACGATTGACTAAAATGGCACAGACCGCAACTTTGCATTACGTCAAGACAATAGCGCTATGCCTTTCTTTCTTCGCTATTGGTATGGTATACAATATCATCGGGCCCACCATTTTGGAATTAACATGTGCTATCGGCGAAAGCTACGACGAGACCCTCGGAATACTACCGGCCAGAGCTTCGGGGTACGCTCTGGGGTCCTTGATAGGTATGATGAGAACTTTTTAAATTTGTCAACTTTTCAAATCTTATCGCGGTATCATCAATGTCCAGTCGGAATGTTGCACAACCGTTTGAATCCAATCCTGACCATCATGGTTGCGTTGACGACAATGGGTGTTTGTGTCATATTGATACCATGGCTAACCTCTCTCTCCAACCTGCTTGCAGTGACATTCTTGTGCACTATAGGGGGTGGTATGATAGATAACAGTAAGTCACAGAGATCCATCGCTCAGAATGATGAAAGTCACATGACATATTTCTCTTGGTTTAGGTTTGAATGTACTTATGTTGTACATGTGGGGCAAAGAGAGTCAACCTTACATGCAAGCCCTTCACTTCAGCTACGGCTTTGGGTCGTTCGTGGCGCCCCTACTGGCCAGCCCATACTTGTCTGGTGGGGAAGTGGCCATCGCAGGATTGAAAGGCGACTCCGCGACGGCTCCGAACGCCGACTGCAATCCAGAGGATTTGCTCATCTACATCCCTTATACCATCATGGGCGCCTATTGCCTCTGCATAGCCTTGGTGTTCGCCTACTTGTCGTGCTACCATAGACATACCGAAGAGCACCCCAGTCGATTGGTCAACATGAAAGACTCAGCCAAGGTCAAGAACTCAGTCTGGACAAAAAGAACAGCGATACTATTGGCCGGACTGTTCATCTTCACCCTTCTGGGCTTCGAGATAGGTATGGGCAGCTTCATCACTTCCTTCGCCGTATCTAGTGACTTGGCTCTAACCGAGCAAGTGGGCGCCTACATGACGTCACTCTATTGGCTCACATACACCTTTTTCCGGCTATTTGTGATTGCATTCATCAAGCGGATCAGCATCACCTTGAACATCACCATTGAGCTGATAATTGTCATCATAGCCAACATATTTCTATTGCCATTCGGCAACTCAGTCGAGTGGTGCCTCTGGGTCGGCATAGCATTGACCGGCATTGGAATGTCAACAGTGTGGGCATCTACGTTCAGTTTGCTCGAGAGCCACTTTCCTGTTACGAGTGGCACTGCTTCATTCTTAGTCATCTGCGCATGCGTCGGTGAGTGGATATATCCGTCAATCATGGGATACGCCGTCGAGACTGATCCTCAGCTGTTTTTGTGGACCATATTCTCCTGCACTGCCATCTGTTGCACATTTTTCGCGGCACTCTGTATTGCTCTAAAGATTTTGATCAGCTCTCAAAGTTCAGATGCAAGGAAGACACTCTTCTCTGCCACTGTCGATTACGGGTCAGTATCTGAAGACCCAAAGAGCTCGGCTTGAATCAGATCGATTTGACATGATGCTCCCATCTGTAATAGGCAACTTGCTGGATAAAGTATATAACTGATCTCTTATGACATTTTAAACGGCACAAAATTAGTTTTAGACCTGGAATGAAAAATAAATATCACCGTTATTAACAAAGTAAATGGCGGTGAAACTTACGACGTTAACTCTTGTCGGAATATATCGATTAGCTGGAGGTTAAAACCTGCCATCTCGAGCCTCAGCTTCTCTCCAAGGGGCGAAAAAATGGGAAACTGAACATCGCCTAACGATATGTTCGGCAAAAAGCAAGCTTGTTTTACTTGAAAGTAAGAAAAAAGTTGGATCATTCAGCCATGTCAATCCAGATAGACTCGCCAGTAAGTCGCGATTAGAGGCGGGCACGGTAGGAAATTGTACTACCGTATCCGACCGTTACCGTCGATTTTTCAGTACTACCGACCGCGGATACCCGTGTGGTATCCGACCGTAAGGTATCCGACGGTAGACATGAAATATATCAGAAAACGAGTAATGTTTTCAACAAAACGTGCTTGAGTACGACTTAAAATGTCGACCGTAGGTGCAGAATCAGCTGAAAGGGTTGTTTCGCATCGCTTTGTCGGTGCATAGCTAAATTGGTTGCCTAGCTATACTGCCAAAGTCTGGGCTATAAGCTGAAGCCTTGACCCTTTCATAACTTTGCGTGATGAGTAAATGAGCTACATACTTAGTTTTCTGTCGAATGCGGCAAACAGAGCCAACGGTCACGGAATACCGGTCAAATAGTCCTACTGCTACCGCTGTGGCTCTACCGCTACCGACCGTACCCGGTATCTGCGGTACAAATATGTCGGGTATCCGAGGAGCTACCGACCGTACCCGCCTCTAGTCGCGATAATCGAAGAGTCTCCTTAACTTGACTGACTCCGGCTCAGTCACATTACCAATGCTTTAGTTTGACCGTGCGTGGTCATCAGTTCGTTTCATTGCCTTTGCGTGATGTCCATCACGCTGCGAACCGTTACAACCGTGGCCTTGAGACAGCTAGTGGTTGTTCACATAAATGCATGAACAAGCGTTCCTTGCGAGAATTGAGTAGATACTGGTATGCTTTGAATGGTGAATCGGGTCGGGCACACTTCAGGCCCCGTTCCGCCCGCCCGATCCACTCGCGGGCGGGCACGGGCGGAGATCTCGTGCCTTCCACTGTACTAACTTGCGCATGCGCAGTAGCAAAAGTGACGTCGTGGGCAGGCTTGGGCCACCCGATTAAAATTCTCTGGCGAAGAAGCGGCCCGTTTCGCCCTCTAGTATGCTAGTCCTGCTCACATCCAGATAGATAAGCTTTGTTGACTAGAGGCTGAATCGGATCAGGCACACTTCGGCCCCGGTCCGCCCGCCCGCCCGATGCGACCGCGGGCAAAGCTGTAGCTTCCACTGAATTGCGCATGCGCAGTAAAGAAAGTCACGTCGGCTGCCGGTCACGCTCACATTCCGATAGATAAGCTGCCGCTGTCGATGTATGACTTCAAAAACAAAACATTTGGCAAAGTAATCGATGACATATACGTATTGAGGGTCAGAACACATGCGCACAACTGAAGTGTAACCGACTCTGGACGTTGATGAAGCGTTTGATCAGGTTTTTGATCTAGAAAACGCTAGCAACCTCTGAGGGTCAGCACTCGTAGTTGGTCAGTATCAGTCAGGGGTGAGCAAATCTTCCCGTCGTGAATATTCCTGGAGTGGGAATTCCCAGTATTTTTCACGTCTGCGGGAAGAATTCCCAATACATTAGAGGGCGCTTTTCTGACAATTGTGACTGATCGGTGACTGACTGCAGATTTCTAATGTTCTGAGATATTAGGAATAGCATAGTTAGTTAAAAAGAAAATTAAGCTACTGGTTGGTTTAAATTTTGCAAAATTAGAGAAAAGGGCGCCAACGTCTTGAAATTGGCGCGCGTTAGGGGCCTCGCCTTGACTGTACCTTCTCTGAGTTTATTCTCTCCCATCGGAATTCGGTACGACTGGAGTTGAAGGGACTCTGGTCCGGGCACCTGTCACGTGCACTTTGGCGGTCTTTTGACTGACTTTTCTTTGACTTGATTGCTGCATATGTGTTGTTACCTAAAGAGAAAACTTATTAGTCAGTGATAAAAAGAGAAGGAAAGGAGAGGGAGAAAAGAGGGAGAAGCGAAGGAGAGAGAGAGAGAGAGAGAAGAATGAGAGATGATAACTCACCTGTTGTTGACATCGGCCGCCAAATAAGCGTCCGTAGTGGACACTATTGATTTGACTAGATTTCACTCTTAAATTGCAGATAACTCGATTAAATAAATTAAATTTGATAACCTAGATAAAAATAATAATTTAACGCACCTAAAGGGAACTTACAGCACATACATAAAGGCGCAAACACGGCTATAAACAAAAATATGGGGTGGGAAAACAGAGTCAATATAAATAAGAAAAAAATGGACGTGACCTTCGTACAACAGGAACCTCAAAATATCAGCAATCAAGTCATCAATAAATTCTAGTGGCACAAGTGCACTCAGGGGTAACTACTGTCACCCCTGACCTCACATTTGGCTTGAGTAGCCAGTTCGGGGTGGCAGCACACCCACTGCCAGTGTAAGAGGGAGGGTTCGATGGCTCTCTCTCTCCATCCAACTTTACCGGTTGCACCGGAAGTTGGTCCAAGTCACGCAACTTGATTGCATGGAACGAACGGACAAGTGCAATTTGAAACTTTCAAGCTGTCTTTGGCATCTTTGGCGTCGCTCTTTCTTCACATATTTTTGCACTTTAGCACCACCTGTAATTTTTTTCTTGAGGTTGCGACCTGCCTCCACCTGAGCTTTCTGGACATCCATACGCTCAGTTTTAAAATTCTCATCTTGGTGCTTGACATGGTCTACTGCACGAACATCTTTCCGCAAAATGCAGATTGCCTTTTGCAATCTCCTTGCAACTCGTGCACTTTTAAGTGCCGCAGCATCTTCCTTTAAATTTCGGTCATGCAATCTAGGTGAAACACATCAGTATATGCTATGTTCATTTTCAACTTACTCTTTTCTTGTAGATATTGTCCTTGGAATTGCTTCAAGGGCCATAGGCTTATAAGCTCTGGAAAGATGGAAGTATTTATTCTTGATAGTAAAAGTTTTGAGCTTCATGTTGACAACTGGTTCGAATGAATTTTCCCGGCAAATGAATCGATTGATCGATTATCGATACAATCGATGTGAAATGAATGGGAAACTTTGTTTCTATCAGAAAATCTTGTTTATTGAGTCAAACAAAAGAATACATCAAGTCGCACACTCCGCAATCGTTAGAATTTGGCTGCTGCGGCATCTTGGACATATGCACCTGAAGAGCATATGTAACACCTGGCATACCTTGAGCTTGGCAGGAACTCCTCAACACAGTCTGTGTGGCTGCTGTCCAGTTCTCCGGAGGGGATCTGTTGAAACTATCGAAGTATGTCAAGCAATCGCTGTCAGGACGAAACGAGAACAATGTCCTTCGCTCGAAAGATCTGTGACTCGTCGATCTCTACTATGATCCGCTGACCGGTCTCATCGATTCCACCCACTTTCTGATCTTGTTGACCGTTAAAGCGAGCCATCACCTCACGAAGCCAAACAAACCACTGAACAACTGTTTTGGAGGTGACATCACAGTTCTTGAGTCCGTCAGTATAGACATCTCCGGTTGCGAACAGGTATATCAGCCTGAGCACCTCGGAGTATGGCAAATGCACTGTGTTGAAAAGCGTGTTGGTCTTCGGCGATAGCTTTGTCTTACACACCCTGCATCGAAGGATGAAGCCACAATTCGATCCGGCGTCTTTGACACAGCCCATTTGCCCTTTGCACTGTATCTTTGAACAGGCGATGGTTCGGGCTTCGAGCCGGTCTTCGATCGGCAGCACTTTGAAGTGCTCAAAACGCGCTTTCGCTTTCTCGACCTGGTTATCAGGGAAAACTTGGCCGAGCTTTATCAGAGAAAGTTTGTCTAGCCGTTGCTTCCATTCAGTTTGAGAATGGGGCACTGGTGACAGTAGTGCATCACCAATCTCTCTCAGTCTAGGGAACCGTATCAGGAAGTTTCCCGTATTCAAGCCTTGAAGAAGACTGGTCAATTCTTCCTGATATTGTTCCATAGCTGTAAAATATGTATATATGTATTTACGAAATGTCTAGAGACTGTATATAAACTGAAGATATCTTGTAAATATGTGTGTTATTTGTAAGTACAATGAATGACCTTCACTGTATATATGTATATATTTCTATGTTAACTCTATGTAAATTTTA